>JAQBSW010002352.1:0-105210 GCA_029291075.1 Eudiplozoon nipponicum
GGTTTGATCCTCGATTGTCAGTTTGCCGTCGTACTCTGCTGATGATCATGGAATGTCGAAACGCGTCAGTGCGTTGCGACTGGCGGTAGTTTTGTTATGTTGTTCGACGACTGGTTAAATTCAATGGGATTGGTGTTTACTTCAAGCTCGCAAACTTGATTTAAATAACCCAACATTATCACAGAGCTCGCCGTATTTGCATGAGATGTTTTATGAACGTAGCATATCGCACACACCGACGTGTTACGAACTTCCATGATTACCACCACAGTACGAGGTAAAACCGACAAGCAAAGATCAACCCGCAATGCATATATACGGAAAGCAAAACTAGACATGTGTCTCTCAAATCCAGTAGTCTCACACACGTTGTACTTGACTGGAAATGTCGGCTGCACAACTTCTGTGCAATCTCGAATATTAAATGTTTTCAGCTTTCGCCACAGATATATATCGGCAATAAAATTAAACAATAATTGATTGCGCGAGTGGTGGTAACAATTTCTTTTATCACGTTAGCGAGCTTTACGAAAACATCAATCTCATTGTATTTAACCAGAGATTGAACGACATAGCAAAATTATCGCCAGTCGCACACACTGAAGCGTTACCAACTTCCATGATTACCATCACAGTATGACGTCAAACTGAGAAGCGTAGATCACACCGCTATATGGAAAGCGAAATTAGACATGCGGCTTTCAATTCTATTGTACCGCATATATTTATTTGACTGGAAATGTCGGTTACACAACTTGTACGTAGTCACGAGCATTAAGTGTTTGCAACTTCCGCCACACCAATATGCCATATATATATATACCATATATATATATATATATATATATATATATATATATCTGACAGATATAGGAAGTACAATTAAACCATAACTGATTGCACGGGTGGTGGAAAAATTTCTTATGTTGGCGAGCTTCAATAATAAACAATATCATATTATTTAAAATGTCGTCGAACAACACAGCAAAACTATCGCCGGTTGCGCGCACTGATCTGTTTCGAACTTTCATGACCTTCATCAGATTACAACGGAAAACTGATTAGCGGAGATCACACCGCGTTGAATATATATGGAAAGCACAATTAGATTTGCGACTGTCACCTCTAGTAGTCTTCCATACAATGTATTTGACTGGATAATCGGCTGCAAAATTTCAATGCAGTCACGAACGATATCTGGGTAGATACTGTTTGTGGCGGAGAACTATTATGTGTGAAATTATGTAATTGTTTTTGCGCATCTACCAACAAATTAGTTCAATTATGACCCAATGGATAAACCAAAGACAGCATGAACGCAAATTATAATCTCATGCACATTCGTTTCGTGCTTACTGGTGTCATCTCAGTAGGAGCCGGTATTTCGCGCTTTACCCACTAGATATATGGGTGTGGAATGTGGGAAAATTGGAATAAATGTCAGTTACCACACCCCAAAATAAAGACGATTGCTTAATCGTTTAGCATAAAATAATCAAAGACATTTCTGTGAATACGTACGAACTGAGCATTCGACTTTCCACCAAAACCAAATTTGATTGAGACTGAAGGAGTTTAGAGATAAATTAACCTTTTAATAAATTATAAACTCATTTCGATTTGATTTCTGTTAGTTAATCTTTCGGGTCCCTAATAGCGAACATTGTAGATCGAGGTGTCTAAATGCGAGTGAATAACGGAATATTCTCTTAAAATCAGTCCAGATTTAAATAATAAGATTATTGATGATAACTAATATTTTAACCGTATTTAAATAACTGCTATCATTAAATGGAACCAGTGAATGCTGAATTGATTTACTCATTAAGATTTAAAAAAATGCTTCATAAAGTAAGTCACGTGGGCACCTAGAAAATTGACCGCTGGCTTTCTACCCAGATTCAACAATTTCAGGCTAACTAGGATTTGATGTAATTTCTGATTTTTATTTAGTTAAATAACAAATGCCTTTTGTTCCTGCATATCATTTTTCTATTTTGCTTGAATGTCGAGATTTTATGTCGAAGCGTGTTAGTGTCTGCAGTTTTCTTCATATTTACTTCGTTTTGCGAATAGTACAAAATTGGATAGCTTTCTGTTAATAATCGTAGAACTTGATTTAAATAACTGTTATCAAAACCCACAACATCAATTATCGTTTATTCTTTAATCTCCTTTAAAAATGACGAGTGCTGATTAACTTAACTATTGTGAATATATAGGAAATAAGCGACTTGCATTCCATCAATACTTATAGTGCTTGAAACTAAGGAAAATGAGCAATAAAATAAGGTTTTAATATGTTATAAATTATTTGCTTTTTGAATACCTTTATATGGTTTTCCATTGTGTTTTAAAGGCGAATATTGGATGTTGAAACACGTAATTATCTGTGATTAACGGCTACAATTCATTGATTTACAACAGATTTATTGATTTCGATTCGGGATTACCACAAATGGTGAAATTTGACATAAATAACTATTATAAAAACCCCAAAAATTGCTTCCTTCAACGATTTTACCGTATAAATTTTAAAAAGGCTCAATAATTGTACTTCGATAAATACTTAAAAATTCAGCTGCCGTAATTCGTTCAAAATCTATAGCGCTTTAAATTAAAAGTTATTGGAAAAAAATTGATTTTGTCTGAATTAATGAAGCACTTTTTTATTGCTGCAAGTCGTTTGTCAGTTATGCGTTAATCGAAAGCACTGTATTGAAGATTTGTATTGATGCTTATGACTAACGGTATCTTTTCTATAATGTGCGATTGGTTCAACGATTTGAAATACATTCTGTTACCAATGGCCAGTCTTGATATAGTCAGCAATTTTGAAAACACAAAATAAAAAAATGCTTAACCAATAACTTATATGGATGTGACAAACTTACGCAAGTAGGGAAATTTTTTTTATTTTTTAACGATTTATAAAACATTTTCATTTTGATTCCTTCGCGTAGGTTTTATTTTATGCTTTAACGTAGATCATAGTATGTCGATGCGTGTTGTTTTCTGTGATTTACGACATACTTTCTTTATTGAGCTACAGATTTTAGATTATGATTTTTGCTTATTACCAATTTTCAAACGTGATTTTAATATCTGCTCTGATAACCCACACAGTGATGTAAACCTTATTCGATTACCTCATATAATTGTTTTAAATTTACAGCAGTAACTTATATGAATTTACAGAATATTAGATGTCGACTTTTCACCAATGAAATGTATTTGAGGCTGAAGATGTTTTTAAAATAAATCAGGATTTTGAATAAATTAGAAAAGTATTGCATTTGATTCCAAATAATTTACTTTCCATAGTTCTTTATTGTCGAACATTCTAGGTCGAAGCGTATTAGTGTCCGTGAATGTCGTCATCTCTTGTTTGTCTTGAGACGAATCGAATGATGTTTATTAGGTTTTATTACTAATAGTAAATATTATTTAAATGACAGTTATTTAACACTTTCAAACACAAAGTTGGCTGCATAGTGTAACTTTCGTGAATTAATTGGTAACGAACAGCCAAGGTTTCAATAAATATCAACAAATTTGTGACATATACGGCTTAGTTTATATTGATCAATATTAATTAGTGCTCTTATGACGAACGTTGGAGGTCGAATCGCATCAGTGTTTGTGTCTCAAGTTCGATATCTCATATTGTGTTTTTGGTAAAACTAAATTTTCAGGGATGATTTTAAATACAATAACGTGGTTAACTTTTAATTAATAAAGCTCGCACAATGTATGATTGTTTGCCAAATAGTTAAATCTAATTAGGCGAATGCTGTGAAACGGTATGTTTTTATGTTGCTTGGAAAAGATGCAGCCAACATTCCAGATATAGTATATGTAATTCTGCTAGTAGCAAGGGAGGCGTTACGATTTTCAAAATATTATAATGGAATACTTTAAATCAAGTTTGCGAACTTGAAGTAAACACCAATCCTATTGTATTTTACTAGTCGCCGAAAAACGTAACAAAATACAATGGGATTGATGTTTATTTCAAGCTCGCAAACTTGATTTAAAAATTGTTACCACCATCCGCGCAATCAATTATTGTTTAATTGTAATATAATGGAAGTTGTTTTGATCGCGTTTGACGGTCTGTGATTTTGCTGTAATGATGAATGTTGAAGGTAAAAACGTCTAAATACGTGTGATTGGAAAATTATTGAGATGTTTTGAGTTGGTTTAATATATGCAATTATTTATGCCAAAATAAACGATTAAAATAATTACCGATGCACTTTGGTACACAAGATTTTAGAAAAGAAAATCTTAGTTAATTTTACGTAGGTGTTTTAATTGATCTGGAGATGTGTTAAAATAATCAAGATTTCAAAAAATAAGGTTTATTTAGCAATAATTGTTTGCGCGGGTGGTGGTGACAATTCTTTAAATCAAGTTTGGGAGCTTGAAGTATACACCAATCCCATGCGGCTGGCGGTAGTTTTGTTATGTTGTTCGACGACTGGTTAAATACAATGGGATTGGTGTTTACTTCAAGCTCGCAAACTTGATTTAAAGAATAAGGTTTATTGATTGATGACGGCCTGAGAGCAGTGTAATTTTGCAAGTCTAATTAGAGGATACTCAGTACTTAGACAAAGGATAGTTTTGTAAATGTTTCAGAGATATTCTAGCTGTATAATAAGATACATTAAATATATTCAAGCTTCTGATGCATAACGTTTAGGTATTTGATGAGGGGTTGGGTGCGGAACACTTGTGAAAAACTGAATAAAAACAACAAGATCATAGTGAATTTTACAGGAGTGTTCCCACTAATTCACACGATGTACTAAAAATTCCGAAGATCTAGAAATATAACGTTCATGCGATTGAAAAAGAATTGTGGCGCAGGGAATTTTGCGAGATTGATTAATAAATTCTCAAGACTTAAACAAACAAGATTTTAAGGAATTTGACAACCTTGTTCGGGATGTTTTACTAGAGGAATTAAAAGCAGTCTAGTCTAAGACATATATGGTATAGTTGATTGATGACAGGTTAAAATCAGGGCACATTTTGACAAACAAGATTTTTGTCAATTTTCCAGGTGTATTCGGGCTTATTTACAAGTCGTTTTAAAAATTTTCAAGACAGAAATAAAAGGTTTTGGAGATGGTGTTCGTGCTGGAGTCTGGATAGTAAAAATTTTATTAAAGCTGACAAAACAGTGAAATAGAAGTTAAGTGAATTTAACAAGGGTGATCGTGATCATTTACAAGAGGTATTAAGACAAAGACGAAGCCAACGTTAATTTGACTAGTAAAGGGTTGGGGAACATCAGAAAGATTGTCTAAATAATAGGCAAAATTTAGTCAAACATGATTTTATTAAATTTCATGAGGATATTTTGTCTATTCGAGAAGATATATTAAAAATAATCAAGACATGAAAATAAGGCTTTTTTGATTGATTGGGGAAAGCACACTTATCGAAATTGATTTAAGAATACTCAAGACTTACACTGCACGGTTTTAGCGAGTATTTTAAATAGGTTCAGGCTTTTTACAAGATTGTTTTTAAATAATCAGGAAACGGACAAATAAGGTTTAGATTTTTAAAGACGGGTTCAAATAAAGTTAGTATTGCAAACTTTATTAAAAAATGCTCAAGTCCGAGACAAAATGTTAACATTTTTTTCGAGGGTAGTTGGGCACGTTGACAACATATATTTAGAATACTCAAGACAAGTTTTGTTGTTTGATGACGGATTGAGGGTGAGGCCCTTTTGCAACTTTATATTAAATTATACACAAGACGTAGAAAAACAAAGTATTTATGAATATTTTAGAAGTGTACGAGCTCGTTTACGTGATATATTGAAATTATCAAGACTAAGACTAATGCGGTTTACGTGATTTTTGGCGTTTTCTGTGGCGCGCCAATTTTGCAATGTTGATTAAACAATACTCAACTATAAGAAAAACAAGAATTTATTGAATTTTACAGAGGTGTTCACGCACATTTAAAAGCCGTATTTAAAATATCGAAGGCAGAGAATAATAAAAATTCTTAGTTGGATGGCCTGTTGTGGGAGCACGATTGCGAGATTGATTAGATAATAGGCAAAAGTTAGACATACAAGAGTGTTTGAGCTTTATCAGATGATTTATTAAAAATATATAATACTTAGACAAATAAAGTTTAGTTGTTGGGTGACGGGTCAGGGTCGGTACAGAATTTTATAGATTAAATAAATTATACGAAATACTTCGACAAACAATATCTTAACGACTTTTGCAGGGCTGTTCGAGGTCTTAACAAGAGGTTTTAATATACTGGAGACATTGAAAAATAAACTTTCATGTGATTCGTAACTGGTTGGGTGGCAGACACATTAACAAGATTAATTAGAGAATACTCGACTTAGACATACAACAAATTAGTGAATATTTATGCAGTGTCCCTGCTATTTTACGAGACTTTTTAACTTACTTAAGATATAGACAAATAAGGTGTAGGTGCTTGGTGACAGATTGAGAGACGAGTACTTTCATAAGATTGGTTGTAGAATTCTGGAGACATACAAAAGATATTTTAGTGAATTATACGGGGGTGCTCTTGCACTTCTGCAAGGCGTATTACAAATACTGAAGGCATCGGTATTTAGTATCTATGCGATGGATAACGAGTTGGGGGAAGGGCAATAATGCTTGATTGATTAAAGAATACTCACAATTTGGATAGACATGATTTTAGCAAATTTTACATGGGTGTTGGACGTCTCTAACAATATTTATTAAAAACAACCAAGAATTGGACAAATAATTTTTAGTTTATTGATGACAGTGTAGTTTGCAGGGCATATATACAATACTCGTTTATGTATAATCTGTACCTAGAAAGAAAAGATTGAATAGAAGATTACAGGCGTGTTTCGGCTCATTCACGCGATGAATTAATATTTGTACGTAATTGGAAAAGGACCGGTTGGGTTCGGGGCAGTTTCGCAGGATTTCTAAAAATATACTCAAGATTTCGGGAAACAATATTTTATTGAAATTTACTGCAATGTTCAAGCTCTCGTACAAGAGGTATCAAAATACTGAAGACAGAAAATAACGTTTTTGTGACTGACAACATTTTGAGAACGGAGCGCGTTCACTAATAGTTTAAATAATACTCAAGGCATAGACAAACACGTTTATATTGGTACTTACAAGTGGGTTCGGTCTGTATTAAAAATATTCAAAACTGAGACAAATATGTTTTGAGTGTTTGACTAATATTGTGACGACATGGCATATATGCATAATGGATTAAGAGGTACTCAAGACTTTGACAAACAGAATTATAAGAAATGTTACAGATGTATTGCAAAAATGACGATTAGAGGATTGATGACGGTTTAGGTGGGCGTAGCACATCTGTAAGAATAATTAGACTACTCAAGAATGACAAATAAAAGCCAATTGTTTCTTTCGCTATATCAAGGCTCTATTCACTGATGTCTTTATAAAATATTAATAAAAATAATTCTTTTGAAAATGAGAACTGGACTTGATAAGCCATATATAGACGTGGCAAAATGACATAAATTGTAATCGACCTATTTAAATATTCTTTTAAGGCAGGAAGGACGGCAATCGAAGCAGAAGGTCTCTAACTAAGCTGTGCTTGTGTGCCTACAAATTTAAACAGTGGATAAGAAATGTTTGGTAATACGAAATATTTAGGGAAATCTCACGATAATTTCATAAAATTATGTAAATGCTTTTTTTGCGGCAAATGCAAACACACCAAGTGCTTATTTAAATTTATTTAGTTTCAATGCATAAATTGCTTGATTTATGAACTAATTATTTATTTTTATGGGATGTCTGTGAGTAACCTTTGTACTCGGATTATAATTAAGCACTTTATTTCTAATGAAAGATGTTAGCCCAACGACGATTGGACTATGCTAAGCAGTAAACTTTATATACGTTAGCTTATGCCTGAAAAAGGCTACGACTTAGTGGTTGGTCTCGGTTGAAAACGTTGGACCAGCTCAAGACGTTTAGCTCACGGACGAGCGGCGTGATAGCGCATTCAGGTTTCAGTCATGTAATACGTTATTATTATCATTTTATGCATTTGGATTAATTGATAGGTACATTTAGTCCGTTGTGTAATAAATGCCGTTGCTTCTGAGCACAGTCTATTGCAAATTTCGCCAAAGCTATCCACATTACATTAAGGAAAGCTAGACAGAAGCGAATTTAGCATGTGAATGGTATAACCTCAATCCAGCATAGAATTCCAGTTCCAAAAATTCATTCATGTAATGTTTACAACTCATCTTGTAACAAATAACTCAAACTTAAATCGATAAAACAAGCATTTATTGTGATGGTGGTGATATCAATTATTTAAATCAAGGCTGAGAGCTCGAGTTAAACACCAATCCCATTAGATATTAATAATAATAATAATAATAATAATAATAATAATAATAATAATAATAATAATAATAATAATGAAATAAATAAAATAATATATATAGATATATAAATTTTAGGATTAATCGATATAAAGAATATTGATTATTTTGAAATAAGCGGCATATAGCACAATTCACTATATTTACATGGACTCAGTTAGTGGGGGGAAATGCATATTAAAGGCTATATAGAAACAGAACGTGGCTCGAATCCGAAATAATTTTCTTTATATCGCATGCATGTCTACTATTGAGGCTAAGCGGTAATATAACTAATGAAATTATGGTTCTCGTCTTATTTCTATTTCCATTCGTTTTCAGGAATGTAGACAAATGTAATCAATTTTGAAAATGTGAACTGTTGAAGACGCGTAAAACTACTGGTGGAATTTTTGTAAATAAGAGGAAACGTGCAGGCGAAATACCCTTGGACTATCTCAAACTCAACCAATAAGAAAGTATGAATTTACCACTTGTGCACAAATACAAATTTCAATTTTCTTATTGCAATATTTGCCAATTTAAAGGCAGAACGAAAAATGAGGTGGTCTACTAGATAAAGTAACTTTTAAAAGAATCATGTGTGTCTCTACACCTTTACAAATGGCTCTACTATTTAGACAACTTAATAAACCAGAAACCTGTTAAAATACAGACTCTATTGAGAAAAAGATTAATAAAGTAGGATAAATACATTTATTATTTGCAAAACACACTAATGGATATTATACGAGTAAATTAAACAAAGATTATTTACACCTATAAAAAAATTGATTAGTTAAATATTGTGCTTGAAATTTACGATAGGGTATTGAAGCCCAAATTAGCAAGGAACATGAAAAAATGCTTAGCGATAACTTTGAGATGTAAATGTAAAATGCACAAGTTTTAGCAACCTGTTGGATAAATAAAATGGGGCTTGCTGATGTTTACTAGTGAATTTTATCAAGATTTCTACTCGATCGCATACACAATTCAGGAATGCTAGTTTTGCTTTACATTTAGTTAAAATCAGAGGTAAAATAAGTAAGTTGTTTGAAAATTCAGTTGTTCAAAACATTTTGCTGAAACCTTCGGCTTAACAAAGACCGAAATCCTGTAAGAATCATGTGAATAAATCAATGATAAAGGCGATGATATTTGAATCGCCAATGAAAATTTCTCAATTGTTGTCATCCGTCGGTAAACGAGGACAGCTCAGGCGAGAGGAATTTGGTGAACACTTAAATTATATAATATTTACACAGAAAACGGTAAGCATTGATTTAACGCAAGTAAGCCATATACACAAAATGAATAATTTCTATTCGCTGGTAGACGTTAAGTTTTGTTTTCAACATCTATTAAGATGTTTAAATACCAGCTCAAACAATAAGCTAAACACAAAGTATAAAATAATTTTTAATTTCAGTAGGGTAATAGTAAAGTAATAAATTCAATTCCTGAGTTTTGCAGCTTTGAGCAACTCAAACGCAATTCAAATACTAGATGTTTCATAGACTCTACTTGAAATCGTAACTCAAAACATGAAAAATTTACTGTAGTGTGTGTCAAGGTGGCACAGTGTATTGAGTTACAGATTTCAAAGAAAATGCTTCTAGTTCAAAGCCTCTCCGTGTTAATATTCTAGACAGTAATTGAATATTTACCAATAATGACGAATTTGGTGTACTGGATGAATTGGTTTCGCAAAAGTGTACAATGACCATTTCGCGTTGACATGTAAGTTAGGATTGCTGATTATATCATACCCGCTACATTGACTTAAATAATTGTTATCACCATTCGCGCTATCTATGATAATTTAAAAGTAAATTAATTCTTTAAATCAAGTTTGCGACTTTGAGGTAATCACCAATCTGATTGTATTTAACCAGTCGTCGAAAAACAACAAAACTACCACCAATCGCAACGAGCTGACGTTATTCGACGTTCCATGATCATCATCAGAGTACGACGGCAAACTGGCTAGCGATGCAGTTTGCCGTCGTACTCTGATGATGATCATGGTAGGTCGAAACGCGTCAATGCGTTGCGACTGGCGGTAGTTTTATTATGTTGTTCGACGACTGGTTAAATAAAACGGGATTGGTGTTTACTTCAAGCTCGCAAACTTGATCTAAAGAATTGTTACCACCACCCGCGCAAACAATTATTGGTAAATTGTATTGCCTATATATGTATATGTGGCGAAAGCTACAAACAGTTTATGTTCGTGACTGCAGCCGACATTTCCAGTCAAGTTCAATTTATGCGAGACTGCTAGAGGTGAGAGCTGCAAATCTAACTTTGCTTTCGATATATATTAAATACGGTTTGATTCTCGTTAGTCAGTTTGCTGTCCTACTGTGATCATGATCGTGGAAGGTTGAAACGCGTCAGTGCGTTGCGGCTGGCGGTACTTTTTTATGTTGTTCGACAACTGGTCAAATACAATGTGATTGGTGTTTACTTCGAGCTCGCAAACTTGATTTAAAAAATTGCTACGACCACCCGCGCAATCAATTATTGATTAATTGTATAGTCAATTAATTGTTTGACAAATTATGATTTTTTATCGTTTTTGCTCTAAAACCAACACCTTGGTCCATTTACTGTCTTGATCAATTCTGCAAATTAATTGTCTTTTAATATGACTAGCGAATAATGTAAAAAACTCTACATAATTCCAAAAGATATATACGGATAAAATAAGCTGATCTATTGATTGAGGATTAAATATAAAACATTAACTCAATTGACTTAATAATGATTTCGACTCGCGATTAGTTTTCGACTAAAAAGTGATCACCAGCCAATCTTCAATTTTCGCCAACCTAGTATATGGGATTCTTTATTCACAAATTTCGATTTTTTAGTACTTCAAAATTTTTCATCTTGTTCAGGAAGACATTTATAACGAAAATTATTGAAAAAATTACAATTAGATTATCAATGGCATTGTTTTTAATTTATTTTCCATAGTAAACGATTTTTTGATGGCCTTTAATTTTTCTAGATATACAACTAAACAAAGTTCGCACGCAAATCGGTGATAAACCATTCTTTATTTCATATTGGTGAATACATAAAAATTTTATTGTCGGGAATTAATTTTTTTCCTCTAGCGGTGTTCAAAAATGTTTAATCAAATTTGCCGTTTTAAAACAGGCAAAAAATATTTTATATTTAATCATTCGCAAAACGTAGCATATCAAAATTTAGTCATAAGATATGACGCGTTTTGAACTACTACGGCCCTAATCAGACATAGATGAGGAAGTTTGTCAAGTTAAATCAGGATTTGTGGTTACCTTCAGAACGTAAACTTGATAATAATAATTATATAAATATTTGTTTATTGGTGAGCTAATAAACGCTTCGAATTCGCAATTTGTAAAGGTTATGAACAAATTGCCCTTTTGAAATTTAATAACGAAATACACGAGAACAAATTCATGGAAAGCATGAAAAGATTTACTAATCAAACATATTTATAATTATTAAAATTCCGTTACATTATACCGTGGTCTATCCATTTACTAATGTATTAGTAACGTTCTCAACTTTTCCGTAGATTTGATAGCTTCTGCAGCGAATGTCAACTCTATGATAATCTTATTGATAAAATAAATTAAAACATTAAAGTTCCAAAACATTAAGTCAACGAACATTTATTTATCTTTTTTCAATCTATATAAATTTCCAATGCAAAGAATGAGACAAAAGAGTCAGGTCTAGATCTGGAGCACGATTTTTACTTTAAAATTATTGACGGTTAACCAATATCTAATAACATTAAACTTTTAGGATATTTGCTTTCTGAAAGGCATTTGAAATTGATAATTACAGGGTGTAAACTGCGTTGTTCATCATTTTCTTGTAATGATTTAAAATTTCACTTGTTACCTGTAAAAAACTGTGCGAGGCGCTATTAGTTGATGCACTTCTGACATCTTAAGAAAGATAAAATCATACTTTATCCCATGATATCATGAAAATGTTGTTTTATATAAACTGAAAATATCATTAGAAAAATAAGGAACTTATTTATTTGTCATTTGTTTTAATAGTTTATATCTCTGCTAAATTTTATATCATAATAAGCGGGTTTAGATTATTTTATATTCTTAAAAAATCGTTCAGATTACGTATATGAATTCCTTCGTTTTCAGTTTTGGGAAAGATAAAATAATAATTCCATGTTGATAACACACTCAACTGTAATATTTTTAATATAAGTATCAAGACGAAATACAAAGTAAAGCAAATATAGCATTTCATAGTCACGGATATTAGAAATGTAAACTAAAAGTTAATTGTGTAATAACTGAAAGGTGCAATCAGAGCGTATTACATTTCTCAGCAAAATGTAAAATAATTGAATAGTTTGCAAAGTTAGAAAACCATTCCATATATATTGAGTGAATCTTTTTTCTAAATACCTATTTTGCTATAATTGCTAACGTACTTTAAACATCTGTTCTTCGCAGGAACTTAGGTTAATTGAATAAGTAAAAAACATGGTTATGAAATATGGAGCTGAGTTACCGTAGCAAAGTCCATTTTCAAACAAAAGAAAAACTGGCTCCATTATTTGTTGACTACTTAATGCAGCATACGCAAAAATATTTAAATTCAACGACATTCTATGTGAACCTGAATCAAAGTAAAACATTTAAATTAAAATACGGTTAAAGAGCAAGACAGAAACAAATTTATTATATCCATAGCAAGTCTTTGCTACCTAACAAGTAGTGTGTAGGATTTACAAAAGTTCAATCTGTTTGTAAAAAAATTTAATCTTTCGCCACTATTTGTGAAGTTTGCTGTTATTCGAAGGCTAAATATATGTCAGTTTATCGCCTAGTCATGTCGATTGTTTCAGATCTGACGGATTTACAATTTGGCTCAAGCGTGATGAAAATTGTCGCATATACAAAAACAGATGGGACAGGAAAGATTAATTTGTTTAATAACTGAAATTCACATCATATAACCGGAGGACGAAATGTTACCAGTTTAAACATATTTAAAACATATATTATATGAAATTATTTGAATTGCCTATGTTAATAATTTCATATATTGAAACATTTTCTATTTTCATTTGATTTAAAACCTTTCTTCGTGTAACAATAAATAAATTCAATTTTTAAAAAATCTTAGTATGACAGATAATTAGATTTAAGCAAAAAAAGAATAACTATTGGTAATAAGATATAGAAACATTATTTTATTAATATAAATGTCAACAATGACACTAATAAAACCGTTAAAATGTCTGCTCAATAGGCTTTATTTCAAACGAGGTTCAATAATGGCATGAAGCAAGACAATTATGTTAATTTAGAAAAGGGAAAAATCCATCAGGTTTTGTTTTTAAAATATAATAATTTGGAAAAAGGTAAAATAGGGAACAAATGAAACTCTAAACTGTTTTGATTAAATCAGAAAAGAATAGCATAAATAGAGGCTGTAACATAAATATACATTTCGTGCCCAGCACAATTAATATAAACTAACGAAAATGCCAAAAAAAGCCTAACTTTGTGTTTTATAAGACGCGTTTTAAATGGTAAATTTACGTTATATTCATTGGTTTCCTCAGCCAGTTGATTGCATTTCTACCTGAATTTTATTCTTCAGCTTGTTATTTCGACACCAATCATTTGTAGCAATCGTCTAAACTAGATTAGGTAGTCTTACAAACAAATAATAATATTTAAGTTGCTTTTTTTAATATAACAATTTAATTGACACGAAAATCGGAGCCATACTGTAGAAAATTAGAATAAAAATAACTGAAGGTTCAGAAAAGTAGCTAACATAATCAACGTCAACGATAAATAAATATAACAGAACCGAGCCAAACGAATTAAATTTGTTTTATAAATGATTCGTTAAGAAGGATGCATCTTAAGTTTGGCATAATTGTTGGAGAAAATAGGAAATTAGTGCATCGAAGTGTCACATAAATAGAGTAAAAGAAATTTCAGAAAGCGTATAAATACAGATGGAACAAAAGGTAGATGAAAAACTTACACTATTTATTTTCTGTTATGCATTAATAAGAAATATAACAAATAAAGGACAATTGTTACAAAGGAACTTTCAGAATATTGGCTAAGAGACTCTGTAATGAATATATACATAAAAAAACGAAAAAGCTTCACAAGAAAAAGAATAACGAACTGATGAACAGGAAGATAAAAATATAATGAAATAAGTATAATTATAAAATAATAAAAATATATTGGAAAACATAATAATAGCAGTAAATGTTTTAATAAGCTACGATACATAATTCTTGTTATTTTGATAAAGAGTTACGTATTAATAATTGGAAAAACGAATAGTGTGCACAAACTTTAAATTTCCAATATGAATAGTTAATCAATTACTAATAGAATATTAATACAATTGAAATAAGACTCTTTCAGAAGTACACAGTTATAACAGTATTAAAAGAAAAGAGAGTTGAATGCATAGTAAGCATACTGTTTACAGATGCTTTCCATGAAAAAATGAGTCTGAACACGTCTAATGTATGTGATTAACCATGAAGTGGGTGAAAAATGGAAACAAGAAGTTAATTTGAATGAATATTATTGGGATAATAAGAAGTGCAAGTATATACACTTAAAGAGAGATTGATAGATACGCAGCTAAATTTGTAGAAAAGTAGGAAGAGAGAAGAATACAAATATCAAACTGATTATGTTTTAGTTAAACAGAGATATGAACGAATAAAATTAACAATCAGAGCACTAAATTATACTAAACATAATACATTACGAAACATTAATACCTTTCGTAATAAAATGTCATTTTTCTATAAAACATCGTGTATATTTCGCAAACTTTTCGTGATATTTATATTTGTTAGTAGGAATATTTGACAAACATATTTTCTCCGCATGCAAACGGATTATTTCTGTTTTTTGGTGCATCTTTATCAATTTCTAAAATTAGACGCTTTAGCTGGTTTTTATGAAAATATAACATTGTGTTCAGATATTATAAATTTAATTATTTTTTGCATAATTCATTATTCAACTGTCAGTTGATTCCGGAAAAGTACAATAAAGTTCAACTTACGATTGAAATACCGCTGCCACACATTATTTTTTCTAAAGACTACAAGCAAAGATTAGGATTTATTTTGTTAATGCGCATTTAACGAACTCGTTAATTAAAACTTATAACGTAGGGGAATATACAAATGTGGATATTATACATTTATGTACAAAAGATTTCTTAGTTTATAGATTTTAATAAGAAATACATTTTCATTCTTATAAAATTATGCTCGTGCGAGATATTACGAACATACATTTCTAGCTTCTTTGTTCTATTACGCCAAACAAGTTTGGTTTTATGTTTATGTACAAACAAATTAGAGCCTTGCATTTTAACGTAGACTAGATCTCAATTTACACGCCAAATTCAATGAAACATTTGGCAACAATATTGTCAAACAAATAGAATAGTCCCAATAGTGTAAAAAGACAAGATTATGCGAAGCTGTATATTATTTATGCAAGAGTTAGTAAAAATTATAAACGTATTGGCTCTGATCAAATATAGATGATAATAGATAAAAATAATAATCTGAATCATTACCAAAAATTTAAGTAGATTTCTGATAAAAAATTAGGCGCTTCGCGAAAGATACTATAATATTTTGTCTACTTTATAAATATTTTGTCAGGAAAGTTGATAAAATTGATAAAAAATTTATCTGATCATTAAAAACCCTAAATTATATGTTCGAATAAATTTTTATTCATTTATAATTATTTATATTTCGTTCGCTATTTAAAACTTTGTGAGGAAGAATAGCAACAAGAACCAAAGGTTCGTTCCATATTTGTAAAAATGAGGCGATATAAAACATCTATTTATTTCAAATATATTTCATAAGAACATATTTTACTAAACTTTCTTCCAAGTTTTGTTAAAAAATATTGTTTACACTTTAATGTAAAGTTGATTATTCAATTAACGTTTTTTAAATTTAGTCTAGTATGTAGATTTTCCGGTAGACAGAAAGATTTTACAAATTCTGCTAGAAATATGGCCTTCAATCTTTGAGTAAAACAGTAAAGTTACATATACGGAATTACATTAAGGAGAACAAGAAACTCACAGCTGGGATATTTATCGAACAAAGCTAAGTATTATAATGAGTAGAGAAACCTCAGTTAAATGTGAAAAATATAAATATAAATGTACATAAAATTCATTGTTTTCATGCAAACGTTAACGAGACGTATTGCGGAAATTTCCACGTTCTGCTTTATACCTTTCAAATGATAAGATGCAAAGTCATAGAAGGCGAAGAATCAAGTTCTGAGTCATATTTATGCAGACAAAAAAATTCTGAAATATTTCTTCTGAAACTTTTTGTACAAATTGTGCTGAAAACCAATTCATAATGGTTATACAATTGTGAGAGATAAACCGTTAAGCTATGTATATAAGTATAGACATAAACATGATAAAAAGACCGGTTAAATAATTAAATGTGATTCCTATGGAATGCCCATCTTGATGGCACTCTGCTGGACTAACGCAACTAATAATTTTGAATATGTGATAATGATTTTTTACGTTTACTTTAACAAGAAACTTCTAAACAAATATTATTTTATAATTAAATATTCACAAATAATCTAAATTGAAATATGCGAATAGTAGCCGACATAAAGGCAATTAAACGCGTATAATTGTACGTTTTTGTTTAAATCCATTCTGGTTTTTTGGTCTGTCGCTTGCAAATGCACCACCTTTTAATTTTAAAACGTGTTTTCAAATGCTGTAAAATGAATTTTAATATGTATCCATTATGTCATCATACAATTTAAATTAGTAATTAACAATTTAAAAAATCCCTCTTGGCAATATAATAGAAAATTATAAAATCTTAAACAACTGCGTCCGTTATCAGTTCTCAATGGAAATGCACATTTGTGCAATTCTCAAAAGGATTTCAATATTTTGATAGAATACCTCGCGGTATTTAATAATTTGTTGTGATTTCAACAAAATTATTTGGTTTTAAATATGAAATATAGCAAATCATGTCACAAAGCTAGATAGTAGGAAAATACCACAAAGTTAAATTAGCGTCCACGGGAATAGCATAAACGAGGAATAGAAGGTTGACTGAGAATACGCATTAAACTTAGTTTTTATGCAAAAAATCAAAATTTAGTTTCATTAATTAATTCTCATTAACAAAAAATTGAATACCACAATCAAAATTAATAGAGTATGTTTTAATCACTGGAGATCACGCACACACATGCAAATAAACGCACGCACATTTGATATCGAAAACACGCTAGGATAAAACTAGACACAGAGAGACACGAACAGTTTAGTCCAAACTAATGTTTGCTAGCTTGTTATGTAATCAGACACTCATCCATATTATTAGAATGGTTAATTCAAAAGAGGAACATTTGATCATGTCCCATTCACATAGCAATCTTTCATATATTTACATTATAGGAAGAAAGGTTTAAAAGGATCAGTAAATATATCCATTTAAAACACGAACCAGCAGCTTTGAAAGATGCGCACTCGCGTCAATAAGTTGCAAAACCTTATCTTTAGCTTTAGGATTTGGTGCATAAATACGTTTACATGCATTCATTAGTGAGCGGTGGAACATACAATTTAATAAATTTTATAATCTATGAAAGGAAATGTAACACTTAGACATAAATAAATATGCAAGCTTTCAAGTATTTACATAATATTAAAGAGTATTAAAAATGTTAGTAGAAACTGCGTTTACTCTCGGCAACACTCTTCAGAATGTAATTGTGACTTGTCCGCAGATTTGGGCTGTGAACAACTTCGACCCACTTCACTTTCTCTTCAGCGTCGTTTTCATTGAAAATCTATTTAAAAAAGTGTTTTGAAAAGTGAAACATTTTGTAATATTTATAAAATAACAAATTATCAGCAATTTCTTATTCAGGAAAGCAATACATTGTTCACCTAAAAACGCTCTTATCAATGGAAAAATAAAATAAAACCCTGTGATCAATTTTAAACTGTGGCAAATAGAAATTCAATCCCAGTAATGTGATTTGATTTTGATACACACAAATGTTCTTGTGGAATGCAAAGCTTAATAAAATGCTTAATATAATTTCCATGTGCAAAATTGAAAAAACTTTTATCATATAAAAGACCAAATATTTTCACATATTCTTTTGAATTATCTACAAATAAATTGACAGATTAGACGATCCAGATCCCAGAGTAACGAAATTAAGTAAAACAACAATGTATCTAAAATCTATTGGCTATGTTAGACTATCGATTGAGTAAAATAACAAAAGGAGTAATCTAAAGAACTAGAGAATTTGGTAACTTAATTGGCATATATAGATATATATATATATATATATATATATATATATATATATATATATATATATACTTGATAACTGCATTAAAGGGAAATGCTGCTTCACACATAGTATAGAAGACTGGTAAATCAACATTAATACGCGCATATAATTAAGATAGTCTACAAGTGTTATTTAAAGTATCACAATTGCTTTTATCTTCAATTAAAGAAGAACTGTGTTTTATGTTGGCTTCAAATATTGTTTGCCAATATACGTTCGCATATTGTCGATCGATTTACGTTGTCTGAACCACGACAAGATTAGCTGCTCGAATGAGGGAACCTTACAACTCAATACCCTGTTTAAAATAAAATGGAGAATACACGTCTGCTATTGCGTAAAATACCATTCAAACCTCAGTTGTACGTTATACTGACGTAGCATTTAATAAATTACTTAATGTAATACAAGACATGAGCTTTTCACAAACGTATTTTTGCCACAGAAAAAGAATTTTCGAGCATTGAATTTTAACTAGACACGATACGCACAATTAATGTGTTGTTTCCTTATTTACCTCTCTCTCCACGTTTACATTTTCTGCTATTTTTACTTTAATTATATTTATACATATAAAAGTATGTTTTTTTTATGAATAATTAATAAGATAAGAAATAAATGGTTCTTGCATCTGATGAAATGCGTATTATGTTCCTATTAATGTGATAAAATTTTATTCATATAGAAAAACGGTTAGTGCTCAACGAAATTGAAAACTGGAAATGCCATCATAGTATATTTAAAAACATAATTTAATGGGAAACCTGATTGTTTTTACGGAAGTTACGCTTTTAACAGTTTACGTTCTAATAGAAATAATATAAGACTCACTTACAATAGATGCAATTATTTAAAAAATCAAAGGAATAGAATGAGTAACAACATTTTACCTTGGGAGTGTTTAGAGATAGTTTTGCCTACCTAATTACCAGTCTAGTAGGCAAAATGAATTTAACACAGTTTTGATCGCCATTACACAAACACGGTGAAAACTCAAAATACTTTAACCAACTACACTTGGCAAATCTTTCTTATTGATGTACAGAACACGACATTGAAGTAAGTATTTTATAGTACAACTAAATAACACTAGGTAAGCATGAATAACTTGCCATCACTGTGTAATCTATAACTGACTACTTTGTTGCAGCGATGTATTCATTCTTAAAGAGCTAGTTAAAAGTTTATGAAAACATATATTTTAAGAATATTTTCATCATAGAGGGAAAACTAATCTGGCAAAACTGCAATGGAGATTTTTTTAGGTTAGAAACATTCGGAGTCTTTTCTCTTAGACACTTGCTATCGTTACTAAGAACTATGAAATTCTAGCACAGAGAAAGAAGAGTGTAGACATCGTATCCTAATGAAAAAATATATTTTCACATATATGAGCGCTCGCAAAAAATATCATTTAATAACGAAAGAAAACAGTAATAACAAAAAACATTACATGGAAAGTTAATCTATACAAAAATCCAAAATTAATTAAACATTTTAAGACAGTTATCTAACATGCCTGCAGTCAACAATATTATGAAATTATATTATACCTTGCAGGAAAGTAACTATCCAATCAAATATACTGATGTTAATTATACGTCCTTAAATATGCATTCTTAAACTAATCGAAGTCTAATAATCTTGCTCAAACAGTTCTTCAGCCTGTTTGATTGAAAAGATTAGTAGTGGCGTTCAAATTATCCCCCAAGTGAATAAAACAAATGAACGCAATGAAAAAAATTGTTATAAAAATAAACTTCGAACTTTAATTTAGAAACAGCAATAACTTATTTAACCACATCATTCTCTTAAGGCAGGTCATTACATAATACAAAAGTCAGTCACACAACACTCGTCACCAACCCTTCAAATCCTTTGAAGCAGCCATGACTAATTTTCCAGTAAGAAAAGGAATTCGGCGACAAACGAAACTGATGCAATGTTAAATATTTTACTGTAAGTTAATCAGGTAAATTATTTCTTCTTGATCTGGAACAATTATATTTAACAGACCGAAATGGTCGTATATCATGTTAACAAAGATTGCAATCTTGATATAAGCATACGTTCTATTACATAAATAATACATAAATACGTTAAAAACTGAAAATGTATATACATCTGACGCAAGCAATGCTTAAATTCGATTTTGCTCTGAATTCTGTCATGCTTTTATTTTCGCCTTAACTTTATTTGATATTAGAATAGGTTTCAATTTTTTCAAAATTCTTTAATATGTCTAAATTTAAAACGCTTTCTTTATTATAGAGCTTATATTAAAAAATAGCATAGATTTTTATGCATTTTTGAAAACATAGTTATATATGCGAGAGCTTATACACTCTTCGTCTTAAATAGAAATAATCATATGTGGAATATTAAATATTACGAGGTTAGTTTGCCACAATTTATGTCAGCAATCTATCACAGATTTACTCACCTCTATATCTCTGTATACAACTGCTCTAATGCACAAACATTGTCCCTTCTTCTTATGGAAAATCTCACACATATATCTGATATAAGACGTAGTTGATATTTTTTAATATTTCATATACTTTGTCTTTTGAAATAAATTGTTATTTAATCCAATATCTTCAAAAACGCAACAGAAAACCAAATAAAATTAAACTATAACAATTAATTGAATCGCCACAACTTTAAATAATTTTAAAGCAAGGTATCCATACAGGAAGAATTTAAATTTAATTTTAAAATTTACTTACTGATAGTACGTCGTTTGTAAATCCTAATCCTCTACCTTCGCCCTCATGGACGTTTATTACAACCGTTTCCATCCATGCACTGTCGGCGTTCAATTGGTCGTCTAAATAACCCTTGAATATCTTCAAAATACAAAATGGTCAGTGGAAAATGAAATGTATAACTTAAATTTAATGAGTACTATTCACATAATAATTAGATTTTACAAAATATAATAAGTTACAACTATTAATTCACTTATTTATACCATTTTTACAATCTAATATTTACTGGAGTATCTCACAAACGCCTATTTTGTAATCTTGAGAAATAAAACAGCATTTCATCGCATTTTAACAAAATTACAGAAAGTTTTAATTTATCTGCACTTGCTTAAGCAACAGTCTTAAATAGGATATAAATAAAAATTTTGGTGTAAAGCAAACAGCGTGCGATTAAACTCCAGTTTGAACATAACCGAAAATGCACTATTTCTGCACACCTCCACAAAATGACGTGTTACCACATCTTTGTTTATCACACAAACTTTTTTTGCGAAACTTAGCAAAACGTTGGTGGAACATTTACTATCAGTGGTCTTAATATGGACGACTCACATTAACTGCGGCCCACCTACAACAAGGTTTCTATAATATATACTTATGCGACTATAGTTCAACTAAAAAGTCAATAAAGAAGCTGTAAATTACTAGATCTATAGTTGAAAGAATATTACACATGTAATTTGCTGGTGGAAATAATTTACATAAAAAAATGTTTTTTCAAATTATTCTTTACTAGTCGCTCATAAGTATCTATTAAATTTTCCTTGATTTTAAACATTAGCCAGAATGTGCATATTACCTATAAATGGGATGTATAGATGTGATTAATAACCGATTTTCTCATGTGTATGTACTACGCATGCTGCAATTAAAAATGTTATGCCGGAAGATTTAACAATTATTTACATATTTTATCTAAATCATCAGAGGTAATTTCATGTACGCATAGTTTTCATGTTACGGAATTAGATTACAATAGCACAAACTAAACTAAAGTTATGTAAATAATATCTCCACCTGAGCAATTAATTAATTTCCAAATAAATTGATTTTTCGTATAAGATAAAATATATTTGCTATCAGATTATGGGTGGTTTGATTTGACGGTGGGTGCATTATTATCCTTATGACGTAAAAATAAACATAGGATGACTTGACTTTACGAAATTTTATTCAAAATAACCATACTAGATTACACTAAAATTGACGTTTTAATAGTTCGCGGTTTAACAAGTAAATGCTAATTAATTGTTAGCAATGGAAAATTCGGCATCTGCTTTTTATTATAATCTTTTAACGGATACTTAAATCTTTTCATTCTAATACGAATTAGAAATTATAAATTACCTGGTTCAAATAATGAATGATATTTTAATTAACAAAATAACTAGTATGGTACTTTACATCGATTCTTCAAAAGATGCGATGTTTTTATTTATTATCTATTTAGTTATAACCAATTCTCGGGCTAGTCGTCATATTTACGTTATGCAACATTTTACTTGTCTCAAAAAATAACTAGCGCATAAGACTGGAGTGGAAACAGATGAGTTTAAACCGTTAAATTCCAAAATCAGGCTAAATATTTAACAAAATGCCAAATAAATGTCCACTGAAAGTGATTTTTCCTAGACTCTTTGTGAAGGAAATACAAAATGCTAAAACACAAATGAAATTTTTTAAAGTTTAACCAATTTGCAAGGTAAAGAAATTATTTTTAATGTTATGGCATTTAAAATTAACTTTTAAATTAATATATGTTACGTGACACAGAAAAATAAAACCTCTAGATTTTTACATGTATCAGCTGGTTAGTAAAAGTAATGAATTACAAGCGAGAATTATTACTGAAATAAATCAAATAGCAAATGAAAATACGCCAATCTCCAATAAACTTTGAAAATTAAAAAAAAATTAAGGGTAGTTTAGGCAAATAAAATAGATTTATTTGTTATTGATATTTGACACAAAAAATTAAAGTTAATCATTGTGACATATTTGATTCTGGTTTATAAGTAACCCATAAGAACGGACAAATGAGAAAATAAACATTTTTTAAATGTAGAGCTTAGGAACTAATTATAAAAACTTCGCAGTTAAAAGTTTGTGACTGCATACGAATTTTGCGGCCGAAACTTGCAGTCAAGTACAAGTTATGTGAATTACTAGAATGGGGAACCGCATATTCAATTTTGCGCTCGTGATATATGTATGCATTGCCGTTTAATGAACATTGGTGAGTTTGTCGGCGCGAAATGATAAGCACCATTGAAGTTCGAGCTACTTAAGTACATGTTGCCGACAGCAATGTTGCTAGGACATGCGACGAGTTAGATCCAAAAAGAAAGGCTTTCATATACAGCTCCCAATCTTGATTTTGCATTATCCGCGAAATTATCGATTGTTTAATTGTAAAAGTGTTTCGAATGTTATAAACCGACAGACGGATATCTCTAGGCAGTACGGTTAAAAAAACTTTTCGCAGAACTTAGATAAAAAATCGAGACATTTCTTAATTATATTTTCCAGAAACAGATAGAAAAAATAATAAGGGCAAATAGAAATAAACGAGGTAATAAATATGAGTGCAAGCTTTATTTTCACTTGATAAAAAGAAAAAACTAATTAGATTCCTGGATGAAAAACATAAGTTTTGACACCTTTATAGGAAAAAACACCTTAAAATGTTGGCGATATTATATGTTCATGCTTATTAACTCATGAAAATAAAAAAGGTTTTATCATGTGACGGTTGCATGTAAAATGAAGATTACGAGTGTAAAATAATCGTTTTAGGAATGAAACATTTCATTATACAAACCACAAGAATAAGATAATAATACAGGCTTTTGTTTTACAAAGACATTTACTCGGATTGCAGTCTAAAATGAACAAAAAGTACACGGTAATTGTTTGCAAACGATGTTTTGTTCTTCTTATGATATAAAGACATATATGTAATTTAGATATTTGCCTATATAATTCGATTCGCTTGAAATTTCAGCAGCGCAAAATTTTTTTGCTACTGTTACTGAACATGAAATGATTTTTCGCCTTGCGAAGGTTGGCTATTATCCGTCTTTGCCAAAATGCAATTATGATCTTTGCCAAAATTTCATGGTTTCACTTGTCTCACTTAAAAATTTAAGCACTCACTAAGAACACCCTTAGTGCATAGAGGGTACATTTTCGCAATATAAGAAATTATAACATATTCGAATGTTGAACCTATATTAAGACCACTGTCTGGAAATATTAGCATAAAATGTCCCACAATTAAGACGTTTTACAAGGTGAGGTCAATTAAATTTGTAACACAAAATATAAACATCTATATCATAACTTTTTACGAATAGCAAAGTATTGGCATTAGGTTCACATCCGTCATAACATGCAGCGAATTTTGCATTTGCTCTAGCCAAAATAAAGCGTTTTCCAATGAGCAGAATAAACTTGTTAATACCATTAAGGTACTCTTCTGATTCTGCAGACATTTAGTAATTTATTTCATTACTATATAATGGGCAACTAGTCGATTGTTTATTCCACACGTCATTTTATCTGGGACCAATTTCTGAGCTAGTTGCGTTATAAAATTTGAGACATCATAGTTTAATAAATAAGAATGAGGATAAACGCAAGAAATTTTAAGTAAGCTTATCACGGTTCCGTCGAATTCTTGAAGATAAAGATTTGTCACCTTTTGCCATATGTTTTTATATTTTATGGGTTAAAAATTTAATTCCAAATATTAAACTCACAATAACCTTTGTAAGGATAAAGATTAGTTAATTTTGACATACTTTTGTTCACTACAACCCACATATTTAAAAAAATTAAATAACGTAAACCACAGGTAGAGTAAGAAAGAAACTATTTTTGAAACGCGACACAAGAAAAGATAATAATGTTGTGCACAAAAGTTAGCTGGAAATACAATACGAATTACGCTAATCTCGATCAAGTATTTATTAAACGGAAAAGCTTAACTACGTTTTTATGGATGAATTTATGCGGTTTATGAAGAAATGAATTTTGTGAATGGTTAAAAAGACATTTCAGAAAATTTAAAAAATCAACATTGACTATTACACGTCCATAGGTAGCACTTGTAGGTCGATAAAATCTTCATTCATTTACATTTTCAGGTGCACAGCTGTTCTTTTTCTATGATTGATGGTTTCTTAAGTCTTCAACGCGAGTACTGTCCAGTTAAAATGCTGTTATGCTAAGTGTTACCGAGAGGTTAGCATAATCTATCTCGAATGAGGATAACACATTTTAAATATTTATATGTTATAAACGTATTCCGTTAAACTACTAAGGATGTGTGGATAAAGGACAAACAAAATGTTACCTGCCCGGCAAAACATTTTCAATTTATATACACGATGTGTGGAAGGCTACTGAGTGAAGAGACCAGTGAGAACCCATCTATAACAGAAACAGAGACGTTGTACAACTGGAAATTTAAATGAATCAAATTCTGCCACTGGACTCGCAATATACTGTAACGCGCGGCAAAACGTTACAACCCAACGAAGCTCAATTTTGACAAATGTAGTTTTCTTTAAGGTCACATATGCTCATTCTGGTTTTACGCAATATTTCTCTTAACTGTGATTTTAGCAACAATCTCTGTTAATTTCAAGCAGTTTTAATTGAGATTTCTTGAACTGCAAATTCAATTGTAATTAATATGGTTTTGCTTAATAATAAAAACACACCCGCGCGCAATACGCCGTTAGCATGCAGTGGATTAATGTGTTTTATCTGTCAAAGCCAGGAGTTATATGTTTTGTGTGCTCTTCATCATTTATCAGTGACTCTAAACTATACTCTTAAAAAAATTCTGGATTTATATATTCTTTTCTCTTTCAATCATTAACATAAAAACGATTAATGATTTAGCCAAATTATTCTGGATTTATATATTTTGAATAATATCTCATTCACAAAAAAATGTCAAGTCTACCGAGGCATTCTGGATTTATTTATTGTGTTTATTGTGACTAATTGTATACGAAATGAATTTGAGTTTACTTTGCAACATTATATTCAATAAAAGTATGATGCGTCGACTTAGCCTTCTCACATCACCCATCGGAAAAAGGTCGGGGACTAATCATAGGCATGGATGTCAATATCAGCTACCAGGCATATGTAGGAATGGTATAGCATCACTAAATAGACAGCTACACCGCAAAACCTCTTACAATAACGACAAAACCTTTTACAATGCAACAGCGTTATTGAAACATATGATGGCAGTGTTGTGCATTACAAAACATTATTTTAAAAAGTATTGGCTTTCAAGAAAATAGTATACAAAACGTTGACGGATTTAGTTATAAATTAGTTAATTAAAAAGATCACCGTGTTTTACCTGAGTCAGCTCAGCCTTTTCAATGCGCTTTAAGAGGCGCTCTAGCCGGCGTTCTTGCAGTTTAGCTTTTGCCCTGTGCAACATGAAATCCGTGACTATTTTTGGTACGCATTCATCAAAGTCACATTTTGGCCCATGGTCCGTTAAATACTAAAATATAACAAAAAGTTATAGAATATTACAAATAGAAAAACAGAAAAATGCTTTTAATAGTAAGGCAGAAGTTAATCTATTTATAAGTATTGTATTAAATTTGGAAAAAAATCATTTTAACTTGACTAACCAAAGCAAATCTTTACTATAATCAAGTTTGAGAACTTAATATAAACACCTTACCTATTAAGTACTTACATAAACTAAGAGTTATATTTTGTAGAAAAGGCAATTCATCCAGTAGACCGGTTTCATTCTTATTGGGAACTCATCATGTTCCGGTCAGAATTTGCCGTGGACAGTGCTCGAAACCGGGCACGTCCTCTTCGAAATCTGGTGCTCGAACCACTAAGCCACCCTGCCGCTCACTACACACAAAATATAATTTCATATACTAAATAATGTAACTCGGCTAGTTTTTCCACTTTTAGGTGGAGCTCATAAGTTATCCATTTAGACCCAAAGTTCCAACTAACCATCCCTAATCTGTCATTACTGAACAGACACCACCATGGGAAGTGGTATTGAAATGAACATTTATATAATTAAACGAACATTGGTTCCGCGGGTGGTGATAACAACTACTGTAATCAAGGTTTCGGTCTTGATATAAGTACCTGGCCAATTAATTACGTACATATATTAGTATAAACTAAGAATTGTATAGTGTAGAAAAGGCAATTCATCCAGTAGACCAGTTTCATTCTTATTGGGAACTCATCATGTACTGGCCAGAAATTGCCTCAGACAGGACTCGAACCTGGGCACGTCTGCTTCGGAATCTGGTGCTCTAGCCACTGAGCCACCTTGCCGCACACTACATTTCACACAATTTTCAGTTATATACTAACTAATGTAAATTGGTTAGTCTATTTTTCCTTTAGGTGGAGCTCATATGGCATCCAATTAGACCCAAAGTTCCAACTAGCCATCACCAATCTGTCATTACTGAACAGACACCACACTACATGAGGAAGTGGTATTGAAATGAACATTTATTTAATTAAAGGAACATTGTTTGCGCGGGTGGTGATAACAATTATTTTAATCATGGTTGCAGTCTTGATATAAACACCTGACCTATTAATTACTTACATATGTTAGTATAAACTAAGAATTGTGTAGTGTAGAAAAGGCAATTAATTATAGTAAATGTAACCACCGCCCGCGCAACCAATATTCGTTTTAATATACAAGACAAATGCGATATATTACCGTAAGCCTTTTAAGATCAAAACAATATTTTATTCACCTCCAATCTGATTAATAGTTTCCATTTTTAAAATTTACAATGAATTAAACTGCTTTACTGAATATTGTCTTCATATATTGATTTAAAGTGAACAACTATTTCAAATTTGTATACCTAAGGTGGCATAATTTAAGATGCTTTGCGTTATACGTTATTTAAGAGGCTTTGATGAAAATTAAATCAAAGGCACGATTTTCATTTGTTGGTTGTAGCTTTGCACTATCAGTTTCGCCAAAATTCGATTGACTCCTGTTTCCATGTAAGCATCGAATTCGTCTTCGTGGTGGTTGGGTGTTGATTCGCCTCCTTCCTCCGAAGCCTTCACCATAGTTCATAATACCACTGAAAATTAGGCACGATCTAATCTTCGTAGGTTAGTATGAACGATGTTGAAACCTTCGGAGGAGGGAGACGAATCAGTATCCAGCCCCTCTGGACACGAATCGATGCGTATTTTTGGTAATGGTGATCAATCTGATCTTTGCGAAACCAATAATGTAGACCGACAACCCAAGAATGAAAATCGTGAAGACTCAAAATATGACGCTCGAACTGCCCAATCATACAATAAATATAGGACATTAAATCAACTGAACAGATAAAAACTGGCAAAAGAAATAATTTTATGTATTCACTGACTTTCTACTGGTATGAGCATGAATAATGACATTTTATTTTTTAATGTAAAACGAAAAAAATAGAACCCATAATTTATTGCTGACATGGGCAACAGATTTGCACAATATAATATACAAAATTAGACGCCGCTCGTGTTTTTTAGAGCCAGTCGTGTATATTTCCATGATCCACCCAAAATTTAGCTTTAATGGCACTTTCACGACGGGAAATTACCTGGGAAAATTGAAGTTGGCTGCGTTCTACAGACACACAGGATAGTGCACGTAGAATGGATGCATTCAAATCGACGTGTTTAATGAGATGAAGAAAGCACAAATATCGTGAACCAAGGAAAGGAGAGTCACACTTAATAGTGTGCGTTATCTAGTGCAAATCGCTCTCACATCAGGATTAAAATTGGGCTGAGTGGGTTATAATATGATGGGAGCATAGCGTCCAGGTTTAAGCATTTACTCAAGATTGTAAAATTACTTACCCAAGGAATGCAAAAGCGTTTGTTACGCTCCAAGGAAACAAATTGCATAACGTTTTTGTTCGACCGTCTGACCGGACTGCCGGACTTCGGATCTCGTGCCCATCTTGTCACAACTATTACAATTACGTGGTTTGGCCCCCATCTTGGGAGAAGACCCTTGCCTAAAAGACCGGTTCTTCCCATTGGATTTAATGGGGCGCCGGTGTTTGGATCGAGGCGATAACGACCAAGTAGGCTCTGACGTCGGATTTGCACCTTTGTATCGTACTGATTGAACGGAATGCTTCGCAACATCGCACTAGCAGAAGAGGCAGAGGCATGTGAAAAACTATTACCATTGAAAAATAATTTTTTCAGGCAAATATAAAGTAAAAATTGTTCAAAGCAATGTGGAAAGCAGTTTGAACTAATGTGCTTGTATATGCCTCGCAACCATTGGAAGCGCTTCGTTAAAAGCGTGTAAGAGACAATACGTTTAGGGCGTGCACAGACACGATAACGCAATCATAATTATGCATAATTTTTATTACCACAATAATAACAAATAAAGCATGTATTAGCTAAGAAGCAGGTACAAGTACAAAAAATCTCTAGCACCCAATGCATCTAATGGAAATAAATACACGCAAAGCTTTCTTTGACCAAAAATTAGCTTTAAATTAAAGCGCAAATGTTTTTGTTCTCATACCAACCTATTTGATTTTATAAAAAGACAACCAGAACAAAACTAAGATTCATGCATTTATATTGTGACCAGAGTAATATTATAATGTAAAAATTTTAATAAAAAACTCCAATGTACGCAAAGTGATAAGTCACCTAATTTCAACCAAGTGTAAAAGGAAGAGTGAAAAAGAATTACACTAACTTGACTACAGTTTTTTAATGAAAAATTCTGTTGTACAATTAATTTTTGCTTTAATGTAACAGTATATGACGTGAACAGTTGTTTTAAATGCATTTACATATGTTAACGTTTGAAAGATAAAAATACTGTTTTATAAAATCTCCTAAATGTATGAATAAATGGAACTATTTAATTGAAATGTTTTCATTTAATTGATTCGCTGAAGTACACTGAAGTTATACTGCAACATTAAAGTGTTTATGACAAAAAATTGCGTGAATAAAGTAAGAAAATCCGCCTTGTGGTTATTTATATTTAATTTAAATTTATTGTTACGTCATATCCAAGTAAGCAAGTTCATATGTGCGTTGAAAGAATGAAAATAATAAACAACTTCTATGATTTGGAAATATATTATGCATATTTTTTAACAGGGATGGTTTAATTATGTATATGTGTTTTTATGTTACAGTGAAATTATGAAAGGTAACAATTAAAAATCTAAATAACATTAATTTTTAAGGGCAAGTTTGATAATGAAAGCCATTTATAACTTATGCCATGTATTCTGAGGTTTCGCTTATTAAAAATAATGGTTTGAGGATAATAAGTCTTGTGTAGAAATGGTGGGAAAATCCATTTAAGATCGTACAACAAATAAAAGATTGTAAGTCGTGGGTAGCAACAAGAATTTTACTAGAAACGGTACCATATTTTATATGCAAAATTGTTTTTATTTGAGCTTAATTTGTGGACAATTCCTGCCATTTAACAACGATTGAAGATGTTAGTATTTTTAGAAACATCTTTAATATTTCTTGATTTTAAAATCTTAGTATTTGGTACACTTTCGTTAGATTACAAACGACTACAATTTTTTTAATAAATCATGAAATAAATTATAGTTTATAACTGAATATGAACGCCGAAAATGAGGAAAAACTTAGGGATTTAAGGAATAAAATAGGGTGGAATATCAATATGATCAATTCCGATAACCTGAATATAATATATAATATACTAATAGGATACAAAATAATAAAAAATATAATAAATTGAATTTTACAATTTTAAAGGTTATATCGGAAATCCATGAAGAATTTTCCTATATACATCTGCTTTAATGCGTAAATTAATAAAAGCCCTTAAAGCTAATACGTCATTTTAAATGATTTATGACATTCTAACCAGAACATTTGATATTTTATCGAATTCAATCGAATATAATCTGCTAACTGTATAGGGTATAGAAAGGAATAAAAACATTCTGTGTTACCAAAAATGTATAAATGGACTCGATATAGAACAAATATTACAGCCTGTGTCTCATTTTATAATAAACGGCTACTTTAATTAATTAAAATTGTTTCAAAAACACAATTTGGATAAATAAAGAAAAGAATTTGGAATTCATAAATTATAACGACCATTATAGTAAGCCACATAAAATGTAAAATAATTTCTTAAACTAGATTATTCTATATGTGACCGTTTTAAAAATAACTAGAAAATGATTTCACGACCAACTTAATTTGGCTAATTATTAGAGTAATAGTAAAAAAATATATTTAAAATCCCCTTAGGCATGCAATCGATAAAACCGCATAATTTAGAACTAGACTATATTTACAAATATTAAAAAATTTTCAAATACAGAAGCACAAAGAGAATTGCGTGCACACTATATTTGGCACACAAATACCACGGCAGCGAACAGAGGCATGCATTCATACACACGTAAGCATAAGCGTGCAATAAACGACTGTTTAATTTTGGTCATTTCAGCTCTAGTTAGGAAAATATTTAACCAAATGTTAGATCGGCGTGCAAAATAAACGATAAACTATTGGTGTTTAATCAGGCATTTTTCAAATATTTATCGATGGTCGTTTTGTCTGTTTTGCTTTTTTTGATTGTTTATGTTGGAATTTCGTGTTTATTTTTAAAGACATGTGTTTATAAACCTAATTAATTAGGAAAGTGTGGAAGCAGAGCATCTGGTAACACTGTCAATAACATGCAAATAAACTAAACCTGAATGAAGCTTTATGATGAGCAGCCGAAGGTGCCGCTTTCAGTTAAGAATAAAGGAGGATTTATGACAAGATTTTAGGCGTGATTATCAGATAATAGATGAAATCCATTTTCGAGTGTGGATTAGAATCGTTGAGTTGTGGAAGCAGCAGAACTTGCGTGAGGCATTAGAAAAAAAACGCTAATGAATTGGGTGGAATTAGAGAAGCATGCACATAGATCGTTGAAAGGTGACACGACCAATAGCAAAAGCGTAGTAGAATGTAGTTTAAATGTGAAATATGCAAATGATTGAATGTAGAACACATCTAGGATAATCGACAAAATATTTATTCTCGGTTTATACCAAAAAAGACAATATACACGCATTTGCATGCATTAATGTGGGTGTACAAGTAAATAGAAAAAAATATAGTAAAACGATTAGTATTCAACAATTTAAAAAAGGTTCCTTTCCATATGCTAACAATAAATTTCCCACATATGAACATATATATATATGATTAATTTTTCACTAGAAAAATTACATATATTAAGTTAGCGAAATTAAAAATCTATTCAAAAATGACAATAAAATTTTCTTAAAAATAATGTCTTATTTTTGTAATACCTTGGCTACTCTTTAAATTAATGCTTCCAATGTGCGCGTTTATCAATACGAAAAAATAAATATACACCATTTTGAATGGGGTACCACTTTTCATAACGTAGGTGAACTCAATAATTCGACATAAACATTGGAAAACATATTTTATCTGATTAAAGCAAGTTATCTTCAAAAGACCTTGGATTTTGAAAAAAAATCTACAAATTCAATGGGATTAATTTTTTCGTAAACGTTCATAAGGAGTCTTTTTAAAGTATCTAAATAATACTGTATTTTCTCAAAAATGATTGATTTGCAAATAGTTTCGATGTCAAGACTATTTTCTAAATTTCCAATGCCTAATAAAAGTTTGTAATCTATCATTATTCTTCATTACAATCAAATTTAAGTTGATGTAGTGAAATACTGGTATTGATGCAAACAACAATTTCGAAAAAATGAAATAATTTTACATTGTGCTTGTATTAATTCAATCAAGATTTGTGTTTGTGTACTGCCAGTTGTCAAACTAAAATAAACGCAAATTGCAGTAACGAGACATTTAACGCAATATCTATTTGTAGTCGAACAGTTTTAAAATAGAAATACCGAGTGAAAAGTCGTTCTTTTTCAATATAAGGTCGTCATAAGTTAACATAGTCATGTCTTTTGAACTACTACTTTAAATTATTGGCAGAATATTATCGACGCTTCGATACACAGGAAAATTTCTATATTTATTTTCAACTTCTCTTTTTCCTACGAAAAAGTTATTTGAGTTACGCGGGCTTTTAATAATGGTTTGATGAAAGAAAGTGAATATATCGATTTGAGAACAGATGCAAATTGGGTTGTCCAAGTTTACTGATCAGACAATTTGTGTATTTAAATCTGAAGTTTAGGTGTATATACTGTACGAGTTTTGCTTCTTTTAACACTGGTTGTCTTGAACAATGGACATAAAATTGGTGTTATATATCGATTATGTTACAGACCTGTAGAGAAAACACATTGCAATTTGAAAATTAACAGGAAATAATGTGCGTTATTCGCATGACCTTTGAGGAAGTTTGCCTCAGCGCCGCAGAAAACGACGGACAATCGAACATACAAACTTAACAAGGAAATTACCGGAACAAAAACATTTGGACAATTTAGTCAGGAAAATTCGCAGACTGAAATGCAGGTGTTCATCAGACTAACGTAATTTAATAGTCAAGATGAAAAATTGAAAAATGCATATTCTTCCCCGTTTATAGTTTGAGAAATTGGATAACACACTCAAACTAAAATAATGTCTGTATGTGCGTTTGTGTATATCTATGCACTTAAGTATGTATGTTTGTGTGTATATATGCACATATGTATGTATATATATCAGTATGTATGTTTGTATGTATGATAGTATTATGTATTTTAGAATCTATGTATGTATGCATGTTTATTTTTTATATGTAAATATGTACGTATGCATTTTTTAATGAATATATGTATGCATGAATGTTTGTATATATGTATGTCAGTGTGTATGGATGTAAGTTGGCACGTATGAATTTATGTATTCATGTACGAACGTGCGTATTTATGGTTAACTTTACGCTTTAATGCATGAATGTGTATGCCGTATGTACACATGTAAATATGGATGGATGTATATACGTAGTTATGTGTTTATGTATATATGTATGTATGTATTTATGTGCGTATGCATGTATGTATGTATGTATGTCTGTATGTATATCTGTGTATGTATTTATGTGTAGGTATGAATATATGTGTGCATGCAAGTACGTACGTATGTATATAAATAAGTATGCACGTTTGTTATTATTTGTGAATATATATTTCTTAAGGATTTAAAGATATATACTTATCCCTTGCAGTAGTTTAGCTATTCAAGAGACTAATTTTGCGCAAATGCAATAATTTTTCAAATAGAGTATAACTGTTGAGATGACTAACATTTCAGTAGTATTACACTATTTATGCACATGCATTTGGTTTGAACGACGCTGAAATTTCGTTTGTTAAGTAAATATTTGTTGCGTGGGTGGTGGTACGAATTATTTAAATCCAGGTTGCAATCTTGATATAAACACTATTCCAATTATATATATATATATATATATATATATATATATATAATTGTCATTATAAACTAAGTATTGTATAATGTGGAAAGATAATTCATTCAGTAGACCGGTTACGTTCTATTTTGGAAGTTATCACGAACTGTTCATATAGACTCCATCTAAACGGAAGGCCAAACAAGAAATATTTATTACGATATAACTGAAAATTGTGTGTAATGTGCGACAGGGCGGTTTAGTGGTCAAAGGAACAGATTTCTATGAAGACGTGCCCAGATTAGAGCCCTGTCCGCACCAAATTCCCTGTGAGACGGAAATTGCCCACGGGATGAACTGTCCTTCCTAAATTATAGAATACTTAGATAATTCCGTCAAATGTTTGTATATAATAGGACAGGTTTTTATAACAAGACCGCAACATTGATTTAAATTATTCAGCTTGTTCATTTCAGATGACGACCAACGCGTCCGTTTTAAGTTATATTGTATTAAACCGCTAAATTTACAATAGAAATTTAAAAATGTAAAAAAAATGTAAAAATTGACAAACAGATGTCATTAATCATGTGGGTTAACATTAAATGCATAGACGTTTGCCTGCTGTACTCTGAATTTTATTGTTTGCTTATCACTATAGTAAGTGTAGTAGCTCATGGCAGGAAAGTGTTGGATTCTCCAATTATAATATAAAAAAGGCAAAAAAGAATCGCAAACGCACATGAAACGATGTGCTCACAAATTAACAGCGCAATTTTGTTCATTGCAACATTTATTCTATTTATAATTGAAAAAGACGTATGTCAAGACAAACAACTTCCGCAGTGCTAATAACCCAGCATATTTTTTGAAACGCACACAACGATACGAATTAGTGATATTCTTGTATACATCTTTACCAACTATTGTAGAACTGTTAACTTTTGTACCAGCGCAGTTAAGTCTAACCTAAGTTTGAGTTTGCCAATTTAGTAATCAGCAATACTACACGAATACCTGGTATGAAAAATAATTGAATGTTAACAAGTCCAACAATTAGGACGCGATAATTCTAAAGAGCTTCTCGTTGAACTTGCCGTTCAGTAAGTCAGTAATTGAATAAAGATACTGCTTTCGTATTGCGAATTCGGGAAGTCAGTAATTCCTAAATTGTCAATTATTTAAATTTGATGTAATACTCCATTAAAATGGTTAATTCGAATGCATACTCCATATGCTAAGTGCCGCTTTCTTTGAATTTCTAATGTGCCTTATATTCGTCATGTTTATTTCCATTTTAAATGCTCGTTAGTTAGAGCAAACAATTCCGATCCAGACGATCCAAGGTTTTAGCTCTGTCTGTGGCAAATTCTCAATGCAGACGAAACCTGTCTCCTAGATGTGTAACATTTTCTATATTACGCTATGCTTAGTTTATACTGACAAATGTAGGTATACAATAGGACTATTGTTTACATAAAGATCTCAACCTTAATTTAAATAAATAAAAATTACGCGGCCGACATTAGACTTACTGTGGTCATATGCGCTAATACTATGTTTTGAATAAAAGTTCAGGTAATAGGGTTTTTCATAGCAAAATCAAATGGACTTTTCTAGTAGAATTCTTGACAAAATGAATGGAAATAATTAAGTTTCTTACTAAGGCTATATGCTTATTTTACATTTTTTATTGTTTAGAATTAATTTGGTCATTTTTGCACTTTTTGCTATTATTAACGTTAATTAATATATAATTCGTGTAATCGCAGCTTATATGTTTTTCAAAATTTAAATCAAACTATTCCTTGTCTGCATTTTGTTTCAGATGATAGTTGAGTCATTTTAACAATGTCTTATCGCAATAAACCAAATAAACACACCAGATTCAAATTAATTTATAAAAGTGTTTTTAAATGTGTATACATCTAAGCTTATATGAGTTATACATGACAATTTGAATTATTTGAAACGTTTTATATTTCATCTAGGTAAATATAAAACAAATTATGCAAAACCACATTTACCAGGGCATAATACTGTCATTAAACAAAATAAATTTACTTTCGTTGCAAAATTCAGAGAACCCTGAATTACTTTCTGTACATAAAGCACCCTGGTATTCGAATTTCACGTTTCAGTTTTAAATTATGAATTACACTTTTAATTCTTCAATCTTAAAACTATTTCTTAATTTAAGAAAGAACGAAATTGATTTTACTATACTGAGGTATTGTACAGATAATTTTTAATCAGAAAATTTAATAAAAGTAAATTGCATTTTTTCTCATTTTCACATTAAAATGTAATGCAAAAAAATTTTGGCAGATGAATTTTTTGCAGTAAACGCATGCAAATGTGTAACATAAACTTCCCACGCACCTTCTTCCATCGTGTGATTCCGAGTTTGGGAACAGAAGGACTTCTTCCGAGACGTCGTACGCAAAGTAGTCAGGATAGTCCGTCTAAAAATCATTGTAAAATTGTTTTGTAATTACATACGTATTTGATAATTATTTCCTTAAATATGAGCAAATTTATTTAATTAATAGGAACTGGTGATTAATTGTCTAAATATTGCAAGTGAATAAATAAACTTTAATTTGTGTTTATCTCAAATATACAAACTTGATTTAAAGAATAACTAAAGAAGCCCTACATGTTCTTTAGAGAACTTATAAGCAATGTAATGTGGATATTCCGTCTAAAGAACATCCATCAATAAAAGCTGATGATTACCAATAATAGCCCTTTAACGTACCCATATTTCCAATTATAATATTGATAATATCATTAATATAGGATAAATTATACTATATTCATAAAAGTTACAAATAAATTGTGTAAAAACACTATTGATGTTCTAAAAATAAGAGCTTATTATGTAAATAATAGAAAAAAATTGATTTATCGCAACATTAAGCAGTAGACTACATTTATTTATACGTGTTGATATGTTAAAGCTAAATAATTTGTATTTTGGCAACTTGTCTAGGTTAACAATTATCATTTATTATAGTAGGTTATCAACAGAACTATATAACTAAAGGTAAAATTTATTTAAATTAAGTGAAAATATTTGTATAATTAACAATTTCATTTGTTTCCTCCAGACTCGACAGATTGTAGTTTTACTAGGATTTGCACATCGACGAATAAATTGAAATTGGTATTTATCCGAAGATGCTAACGTTTTTTTCCAAAAATTACAATATTTTCAATAACAGTTGATAAAGAATTTGTAAGTTGCGCTATGCTTTTCTTGCAAGAATGCATTTATATACAAAAAAGTAAATATACGAAAATGGTGGATAAAAGTACTCATTAAATTGCGTAAATCGACTAATCTCATGCTTAATTCTTCAAAGTCTGATACTTCAGTGAAAAGTAGGCAAATAAAAAGTGTTCCAGAAAACTGGTTACGAAAATGTTGTTACTTATTTAGTCGGATTTTCAGTTACATTTGAAAGAAAAATCTAATTTAAAGCGTGATTGCTAAAAAGTTCAAAAATATCTCCATATAGTAGTCAATTATTTTATTATTATTATTATAATTAATTTTTTTAATATATCATCTTCTCCTTTTTTATTATGGTTTCTAGCTTCACCATGAGGGCTGTAAATGGTAAGAATAATGCTCTATGACGTTTATTATTTCATTTAAGCGTTACTCTCTTAATATTTTCAGTGTAATTAAAGTGTACATTAATTTACATCACAAATTAGCGAATGAGAGCGAGTATTTGTAGATAAATTTAAATTTTATTTACAATATTATGCCAATAAATCAAGGGTAGTTGACAAACCTTAAAGAAGGTTTGATTGTGCAATTTCATGATTATTGTCAGCAATGCTACACATTGTGATTCCAATGCAACTTAAAGTAAATGAAGAAAAGTCATCCATTAAAAAAAATTACATCACCTGAAAATGAGAAAAATTCAAGATTTAACCGACCTATGAGTGCTATCAATTGTCCCGCACAAGAAAAATGCGGTCAAATCCACAACAAGAAGGACAGCACTGCACAACCGAATGCATCTTTTAAAATGTATTTAAATCCATTAAATTTGTATGTTGGCCTACAGAAAATTAATTTGTGATTTTATGGAGCTTATTATTTCTCTAACCACATATGCAAAAATAATAAATTTCATGACATGAAAAATATTCGGACGTCCAATTAATTTCAAATTTTGATTTTGTTTTACGCATAGCTTATATTACACCCAAACTGGACATATTTATACTGATATATATATATATATATATATATATATATATATATATGTGTATATATATGGTGTAATATAACCGGAGGAAATCATCAAAAAATTATTTTAAATTTGGAACCAGACCTTGGAATTATAATGTCAAGTATGTATAATTTGCTCAGAATTAGGCACATGATACTTAATGAAAATTAACTTGGCAGCTGTAACAGATTGATTTTGTAATTAAAGAAAATCTGATTGGTGAACATTTTAAAGTGATGTTTATTACAGCTTCGTCAAGGCGTCTGAGCATATAAAGCTCCCAAATTGGTGTAAGGTCAATAGTTATTACACAAAAAGCACAGCACTATCTTCGTCTAAGGAAAAATGGTGTTAATTGGAGTCAGACGTAATTACGTTGCCAATTATGACATAAATATTACGGTTATTTAGCTTGGAGCACACACCATTTATAATAGATTTGATACAATTGGCGTTGTAGTAGAATACTAAAGCATAACATATTCATAAATAAAAACCATGATAATTTTCCCCCTACAACGTATTTTGCAAGACGACAATTTTACATCCAATATCCTAATTTTTATTCCGAGTACGTATCTGGATCCCTTTATCAACGGAAAGCTCATCACAGATAGAAATTTCACACATTAGTTGTGTTATGTTGTGTTCATTGTGTTTGAACTCTTTATAATTTATTGGTGTATTTATTATCTATGGAGGTGATGCATTTGAAAGTTTTAGAATTATCGTTAAATATAAGACGTTTCAAATTCCTTTCATTGTACAATTTGTAAAATTCTTGCAAAGGCATCTTTATTTTATTGCTATTTATAAAGTTATCGTTGTTCATTTATATATTCTAAGAACTAAAATTAACATGATTGAAAAGTTGATTTTTCATTGCTTTTCATAACTGCTCGTTTTAGGCATAATTTATTTAATTTAAATTTTGTGCGTGTGTCTGAAATAATATTTGAAATGTAAATTTAAATACTTTTGTTATTTCACAATATTTAGTCGGATTTAAATAATTTTTTAACATTTCCTCATAAGAAAGCCATTCATCATTTGAAGCATTTTCAATTTCAAATTCAGTTTCAATTTTCTTTTGTGTAAATGGATGAAAATCTAGACGATACAACATTTTAACCCGTGGCCTACTCCGGCTATTCGTGAAATCAGCCGAGCCTCCTCCATTTAAAATCTAATATTTCTGTCAGTTTTGACAATTAGTAAGTCAGTTACATTCCGTCGTGCTCGCATTTTCCGAAAAATATTTTCATCATTTAAATTTTAGTTTTAATAAATGAGATTATGTAGAAAATATTTTTTAATGAGAAAATTGCTTATAGCTTGGTCATCACACAATCTGTTACAACATTTGTTTAACATAAAGCATTTGACTGCTATATAACTATAAGTAAGATAAATATAAATAAATAAATAAAGGAAAAATTGAAGAATAAAACATGACAAAAATAATAATTTAAAAAATAACTATTTGATTGTGGTTTATGAATGGGAGTATTTAGTTGAGTTGGTGATAATAAACTACGTAAAAATAAGGTATACAGAAAGCAATGAATTTAACCAGTCGCAAAGCCTAACAAAATAGCCGTCAGTCACACGTATAATATGCTTTGTATCTGGTTTCAAACAACTGAATTGGTGTTTATATGATGCTCACAAACTTGTTTTAAAAATGGTCATTACCACCTATTCAATAAATGATGGATAAATTGTACAATTTTTATCATTACACATTGTTTCAAAAAGTCAAATTCAAAATCAATCGAATTTCAGGTGCGTTGCATAACAATAACCAGACATGGGTTGCTTATTGCAGTTGCTCGCATTTGAAACAACTTTCAGAACAGGTAACTTTAAAAAGGAAGCGAATTAAGCAAATTAATTTTGTATATTCGTACCACTGTATATCACTTTTCGCCTATGGTCTGTTTTAAAAAAAATTGTTTATATGCATTTTAACTTTAACTTAAATATTTATATAAATTTGTCTTATAAAAATACGGTTGGGGCGCGTAGCAAAATGGCGAATTATCTTCTTTTACGTTTTATTACAGAAATCTACATTTTTGCTCACGGTAATACTTTCATTAACAAATCATACTAATTTATTACTTAAAAATGTTACATACCACAGTATAACATAAAACGTCATTCCATTTCGAGAGAAAAATCATTATTTATTTATTTAAATAGGAAGAGATTATAGCTGATTGATAAAGCGGTCTTAAAATTTTTGTATTAATACCTATTAATGTCCGCAAATAATTCACAAATTACGTAGCATAGCTAACGCATATTGCACTCAAAAATATTGATGGATGCTTAAAATGTAGCATTAAATTGTCTCTAGTCAACGTGCGAAACCCTTTTTCTGCTTCGAATCCCGTATTGGAATGCTTGAGATACTCAAAAATATAGAATTTCGGAGTGCTGTCAATATTAATATTCTCGTAGATAACCCGCTCGCTGTTATTAATGTTTAAGTGTCTACGTATTTGTCAAAATACTTATAAATAGATGAATGTTCTGTAAGCTACTGATTAAATATAGATTTTGATTTAAAAATATATATAGTGGAATCTGTCATTTGTAGAATTCCTTCACCACACTTCCCCATAGCAATTTAATTTTACGTTCTCAACAACTGAAATAAAGAATCGTATGTGTTAGGGCTTCTACATGGACTTTTCGCCCTTCCGATGTATTATTGTCAAATATAACACATGTAATCCTTCTTAATGTCTATGGTTCATCTGTATTTAATGGATAAAAAACAAGAAAAAGAAACCAAGTTGAGATTTGGCGATAAGGGAGTATCCTGTTTTACTATATTGTATAAACCAGGTTCTACACTATATTTATGCTCCAAAAGAGGAACTTTTTCGCAGTTTGCTTTATTTATATGCTTGTCTATTTATGGAAGCATATTATGATGAAAAAAATTGCACATGATAACAAATGTCATTAATATACAAGACTACGATGCTGTCATTTTGAGCACCTTATTATTTATAATAATGACAGCCACGGAAGGAAATGACAACAATAGAGGCCGCCTCTTCACATTGAAATGTAAATATTTTTATAATTAAATAGGCTTTACATGATAAATTTTTATAAAATTTCCCATCAAGAACGCAGGCGAAGCTTACTATGAGCACATTTTGCCTATTTAGTGATATAAGCAAGATTACCCATTCACACTCGAACTTTGTCTGACTACTTCGAAAATATTTACGCATAATCAGCGCAAAAATTAATATCTGTTATTACAAATTACGTAAGATATCCAGCTATTTCTTTTTCGTTTTATGCTTATTAGCCCATATCCTCTAATCTCCTTTACTGATTTCATTTGCCCAAATTATTGCTTACAATTTCCGACGTTTGTCAGTTTATTAGCAATTTTGGCATACAACAAAAAGCAGAATTACTGCCAATTCTCAAAGGGCACATCATTTTAACGTATTATGGGCAGAACCAAGACCAACATTAATGCCGACCAGAATTTTTATTATAAATAGAAGAAATGTAGAACAGGAATAGTGCACAAGAAAACGACGTGAGCACAATACGAGTTACAGTATCGTGGCAGATGAGAAAAACAAAAAGCTTTAAATTGGCAGTGTTAATAAAATTATTAGAAAATGTCAATGATGAATAAGTGATGTCGCGTAAAGTTATGATTCAGTTGTCTAAGCATAAACTTTAACTAAAATTTTACCAATCTGGGTTAGTTTAATTTTATGGCTATAAATTAGAAGTTGACCCATGGCTATCCTATTTAAATTAGGTTTTTTAAAACAGTATCCAGTCTCTCATGGATATGAAAAGTTAGCTGGATTATTGATTTACCGATGCAGATGCCCTCATCGATTGACAATTACCTTAAAATTAAAGCTCACACTTTAAAATTAGTATCGAATCATCATGAAGGGAAAATGAAGTTTTCCAATTAGAATACTAAAACCAATTAACGCTTAAAAACGAGTTATCGTATTAGAATTTAAGCATTGTCTTCGAATAAGTTCTAGTTGGTATTCATTTAATCGGGTAAAATTGAATAAAGGACAATAATGTAAACATATCTGTAGCACATACAACTAACATTAAAACGCTATTTCAAAATTTTTTGTGATTAGCAGAATTTACTTGCTTTTCTTATTACAATCATAGAAAACTTAATAAATTCCTTATCAGTTAAAATGACTTTACAGCGAGAATCCAACCAGCAGCGAATATATTCATTCAGCTGATCTGAGCATAAAATTACCGGGAAAGTTTCCTATCTCGATGAAGTGTGGACTCATAATAATTCAGAAGTATCCCGTCAATGCGATGTTAAACATTATTACAATGCGGGTAAAATTAAAAGTAGTTTGGTACTTAAGAGAAAGATACAAAAATAAAAAAAATACATAATTGATGAAGCCAATCCCAGATGCCTGACTTGCTGACTACCGTTGAAGTATTGCTAAATTAGGTAACAACCGTAAACTATCACCTAATATCCTAAAAAGTTAAGTAAACATTGTTTGTGAGAGCTATCTGACCTATGCGGTAATTAGTGGGTTTAGATTTCTGGCTGATAAACAGTAATTTCTTAATTAATTAAATTTAACGAAGATAGAATATAATTATTGGTGTAGAAATGAGACTTCAGATCATTTCGTTTAATCAGTTGCACAGGCGTAAATCGCTGAAATTCTAGCAGTGGAATTAGTTCACAGCTGTCAATTTTAGAATAACGGCCTTGTGAACAAACAAGGGATTGCCTGGCTCTAAACGACGAGTTTCATATAGAAGAACAAACTTTAACCGTTTTACATGGCGTTACATTGCGTCACGTTTTCTTTTTCTGCACATACTACCACTTGTGGATTCTTTTGAAAGATACGTCAGATATTTACCAGTATTATATATCGGTCGCACTGCTATCACTTATTAAATACAACTTGTTAAATACCACAAACTGTTCAAGTATACTGTTTCTTGACTTCATAAGTGCATCTGACTTAGTGAATTAAAATTTATTTTTATATGCCAAGTAAAATTTTTAAATAATCCGCGTGCTTTCTGCATAAACAATTCTAGTTAAGTAAGGGTCTACAATAAATAATTTGAAAAGTAAACACCGGCATTGATGACTGTCAAGGATATTGGCCTTTATAATTCAGGTTCAATTTTTTAATATATGACTATGGGAACTACACCTTCAATACGATCAGGATGTAATTGTCGACAATTTCTCAAGCGACAGAGCAGTCGATCTTGACTATGCAAACGAAAATATATTATTATTCGACAAGAAAAGTTTCTTTCCAGGCCATGTTGAATAGATTAGCAGCCGTTGTTCTGTAATTCTGAAAAAATTTGCAACCTCTCAATGTAAGACACTTCTTCATTACAACTCGCATCTCTGTTCAAATCCGAGACTAGAAGAGAAAGTGGAATTTGGCAGGTTAACCTATCTTGGAAGTTGCATAAATAATTTAGTCAATATGAAAGATTATTTGATTATGGGAATTGCGAACATAAGAGAAGCCTTATAAAAGATTCATATATAATGAAGAAAGGTTCCGCATACAATGTTTCTTATAATGCAGTTTTTGTATGTGCTAGTGATTCTTGGTCCTTTGCGGTCGACAATCTTACACAACTACGGGCAATCGACTTTCGTTTGTGAAACACGGCGCACCTGGTTTACCAACAAAGAATAAGCAACGCTAACATCCATATAAGTGTTGTTCGAACAGCCAACAAGTACTCTTCGTGAAACAAACAAATAAAGCTTAACCAACTGCACTGGTCCGGTCACGTTTTTCACGTGGCTTTAAAATTGTTCTACAGTAGAGCATTATACACTCCGCAGCAAAATATTGCCATAAAAAATAAGGTAGCATAGGACCCGCTCGTCTACCATTGTACCTAGGCATCCAATTCATATTTATTTGTTTGAAACCCTATGTGCAATGGCGTCAGATCTAGCTCAGTGTCAATTCCGTTGCAGATATCTGGGGAAAACGTCCCATTAACTTCCTTTTCGTAGTTGGACAGTGCGAACTGCGATTTTCCATTGCTCTACAGAAAAAATCACAGGAAAGCTATATTGCCAATGTTGCTTGATTTAAATTTGACTTTGACAAAAACGTTAGTGCAGAGCTCTAAGATCTCTTGTCTAGTATTGAAATTACGTTTGATAATTGAAGTGGACGAATACATTCAGCTAATCTCGTCAACGATTTTGCGGATTTCATTTTTTATTACTATTTGCGTTGATGCAGCATTTGAATTCGCAAATATACTGTTTTATACTTTAATATGCTGTTTGTCGTTTGGGATACAAGCGCCATTCAAGTTAATCTATGAAATACTTAAATGCTTATTTTATCTATAACAATAATGTTTTAAACGTTTATAAAACGAAAGAATATTCATACATATAGGTCATTAGAAAGTTGTATATATTATCTATGTATTAGAGTTTAAATGAACCGTGGTTAGGTCAGAGTAATTGGGAATATTATCTCTATCTTTAGGGTATTTTGGCACTCATTTATTTTAAGTTCATATTCAAGATGCGTAATTAGTTGCTTAACACAATAGATGAAATTCCTTATGATAACTTTTAGCTATAATTCCCGTAAGAGGTAATGGAGACATATTTGATTTAAATGATCTTTTGAGGTTACCATTTCACAAAATCGTTTTCCTGGATTAACAAGCAAACTCATGAATTAACGAGCTACGAATTCAAACGCTGTAAATGGCATTTTCATTCTATAAAACAATAGAATTTTGTATGTTAATACTTATAACGCGTTGATTTTCAATTTTTTTATTGTAATGGTAAAATTTCTTAAACTCCAAGACCTGATGTTGTAAACTGAAGAATGTTACAGGTAATGCTACAATGTAGGTGCAAAATCTAGGATTAATGTCTTAAGTTGTAAAATTCCGTGTAGTTTACAAGTCAGTGCATATACTGAATAAACAATTTTCATATTATCACATTTGGTAATTTGTGCTCAACAGCAAATATATTTAAATTATAAATGACGAAAATAATGAAAAAATTTAAAAATTGCAAATATTCTTATTTATAAAACTAATAAAAGTTATTTTATTAAATGAAATCAAATATTCTCAGGCAAAGGAATATCTTTCCTTGATCTTTCACAAATGACGTATTCTGAAAAAATATAAAAACCAATATATTTCTATTAATAACAAATACGAAATTTGTAAAATTTCGTTATATAATTTCTATTTTGTAACAAATTATTTTTCTTTATTAATTTTTGAATTAAATATTTTTATTTTTTTATTTTTGCACTCTAATTGCCAACTTTCACAAACAATCTTGGCTTAAAGTTCAATAATAAGTAATTTTCCGTCAAAAGAAACTGTGAAAAGAATTCTATTTTTTGGATTTCTGAGTAATATATTAAAGAAATAATACATAAATATGAATTGGTCAGAAGGATAAAACAAGTGCAGATAAATCTATTTCTAAATTTGCTCACTGCAACTTTGACAATTTTTTTCGTCTAAAATTAGCCTCACAAAAACCTAAATTATACGTTAAAGTACGAGGTTTTCCAAATGAATGAATGAAAGTTTTTGAAGGTAGTAATTTTGTCACATGTGTGGAGAGTCTGATATGGTATTGCCAACATAGAAAACTGGCTGATATGAAACGAACAGCCAGATATTATACAATTTGAATACTGGTGATAAAAAAGACAAATTTTGTAGCACGCCAATACAAATCTCAAATAGTCCATGCATGTGACATGTAATACAAACTCATCAAACATTCATGCAGTCACTAGGAAAACCACGAAATCCTGACATGTATTTTAAATGTTTGTGTAGTTAAGCGTAGGCAAAATCTAAATTGTCAATAACTTTGCAAGAGCATTCACGAGTAAATTAACCTTCATGTATTTAATGTTTTTGTTTTTATTTCTATTGAACTATTATTGATTTATTGGCAAAGGAACACAACAGATCAATAATTAAACTTATTTAAATTTAAATATACGTAAGTACAAATTATGTACATGCTCGCACATATTGGTATACTCAAGAAACCAACTCATGACAGCCAAAATGGAATAAAATTCCAAATTAGGAAATTACTCATCATTGAAGGAATGCATCATTCTAAGTACTTTAAGTTAACTCCGGATAAGGATTTGCGTGATTTTTTTATATAATAAATTAAATGGTCATTGCTTTCGTGAGCGGTGACAAAAACACTTTAGATGAAATTTGCGAGCTCAATTTGAAACCGTCAAGCTATGCAAATTCGCAGCAACTTCTAGACGGAACGTGAAGATACTCCGAAAATGACAAAACCGGTCTACTAGACGAATTAAATGTTTCTTGAAAGAAGGTTTTAGTTGCGGACCTGGATTAATTAAAATTACCTGATCTGCGTTTTGATTAACGCAGCTTTAATTGTTCCAGTAGTTTTCTTCTTTCAATATATTTCGGCCTAACTTACTACAGGCATTCATCAGTTGTATTTTGTTTCACAAATTGAACAAACGAAAAAAATGAAGCAAGCGCGTTTTTTCCTCTAGCCATGATATTTATATTTATACTTCAGACTGACCTTTCATTAGATATTTGCGTGTCACATGTGTGTGCAATCGTATTATTGATTAATAATTTTACTTGCCCTTGTAACTTATCTAACTAACTTAGTTAGATGAAAACAACAGTTATAAAAATGCACACACACATGTGACACGCGAATATCTAATAAAAAGGTCAGTCTGAAGTATAAATATAAATATTATACTAGATGAATTGCCTTTTCAATATTATACTGCCAATTGTATGAATATAATGCATTAAGCTCAAAACTTTTATTTGAATAAAACTTATTCAAATTTGGCTATAATTGGAAGACTGCCTTCTAAATAGCTTACGTGTATTATCATTATGCGCATAAAAATACATAACAATGCAACAGCGGCAATAAAAGTTTCATTATGCAATATGCTTGGTACAACTTTACATATTAATTTGACATTTCACACTCAATGTAAGCAAAGTTAAGAATACGATTCTTAAGTGTAAAATCGTATTTTGGCTGCAGTCGTTATACCTTATTTTAAGTTTAAATTTGTTTTAAAAAATATGACACAATTAACTGGTGTTGAGTAGCATTGCGGATTGCTTTTCAGATAGTGACAAACGTAAATTTGATCGAAGTGTTTTTTTATGAAATTCGCAGCATATTTGATAGAAATTGCGAGCAAACCGATACTGAATACCAATTAAAATAAATCAAACCATAAAAACATAGATAATTTATCAACGTTTAAATTATAATTTGACGGTTTTCGTGTTTTATTATAATATAATTGGTAAAAAATATTAACTTTCATTAAAATGAATTAGTAATTTAATACACATAGTTTCAGTGTTTCTACATAGTTATTCAATGAGAATTACAGTTTTAATAGAATAATCCATTTTTATAAAAACCGAGGCTATTCTTTTTCATTATCTAAAATATTTTATTTAATACATGACTAACTGTGCTGTAAACAGGCATGCGAATAACAATTTGTATGAGGTGAAATAATCTATAACTATGCAGCCTTAATTTATGCACGAACGATGAGATCATTAAGTTACAAGTTATTTGTCATCATTTTGTCAATAGCGAAAAAGAACATGATTGAAGCATGAGTTTGAACACATTACTCTAATGTATTTAAAAAATGAAATATAATTAAACAAATATTTTTTATAATTAATTCTTGCGAAATCCTTTCAAATTAAATGCATCATTAATTGCTCAATTGTATTCGTGCGAGACAACAATAATGCTTTAGACTGGTTTATAATGGTGGCGTCAAATTATCTAAAAAATAAAATATTTTTCTGTCTTTAAAAATGCAACTGAAAGTGGATTAGTGTAATCGGCCTTTAACAAAATAAATTGAGCAATAAATTACCTATAATCTTTTAACGTGTCTGTCATCAAAGAAACCCTTTTCTCGTTATTCTACAATTAATTGACCCAGGGAAAGATTTGATGAACATTTTGAAAGCACAGTTAATGAAGCATTCTTGACCCTGGTTAAACTTCGATACTTCTCGATATAATGCTTGATTTTTATTATGATGTGCATGAGATAACAGAACAATTTGTGCATTGAAGTTCAGAAAACATCACAGCATGAATTGACTGAGATTAGCTGAAGAAACTGTGATTAAGAATTTATAATATTGCTAAAGCGTTAAGTAGATTCCATGCTTTTTGGACCAGGAAAAATATAAGTATAGAGAAAATATATACACTACGAATGAAGTCTGTGGTCTTTTGCATGAGCAGAGGGAGTATATCATAGCAAATGTAAATGGTGACATTGAACCTGGAAATGAAATATGTATGTCATTGCATTTGGGATAATGGAATTTGCACATTTAATTAAAAATCTTTGAAAAATCAAATGAATCTTGTCAAGTGTTCAAAAATATCGTATTTCTTAAACACAAATAATAAGGAAATGAACGAAGAAGTTCTTCATGAACTTGTCTGGAATTGAAGAAATTTAATTAGGTACGAATTATGTGGTCTAATCAAAAATCCTAGAGGCTGTTTTAATATTTGTCCCGGAAAAAAATCAAGATTTTGACGTACAAAAGATGTTAGTCAATAAATAAGATAAGTAAACCGTACTTGAATCTCCTAAATACTATCAAGGATTGGCTGTGTATGAACAAAAACGTGGTTTGGTTTATAGGCTTAAATTAAAAAAAGATACTGCTGTATTAATCAACGCAAAATTTGAGTTATTAATTACACTCAAATAACGAAAGCAGGCCCCATTATTCCAATATATAATTAAAACTTATTTTCAATTGAAAAGCATAAAATAATCTGTCTAAACATTTCCTCAATATATGGGGTTTGATTTGATTTTAACAGCAATAAAATTTATTTTAACCAACTTTATATTTTCCGAAATATTGTTGGGGTGTGCAGAATGGCTTCCGTTTATAAGCAGAACGCAGTTTACGCGCGATATATGCGTACATTTAATTATTGCATATTGTAATCTAAAACTGTTACAATGAAGTATTTGCAAACTTTGTCAGGTTATTTAATTTACTCTAAAATAAATATAGATCTAGTTAACGGCCTACGCTTAAATCATTCTAGGAAAACCAACATCACATTGCTATTTCAACAGAGAAATATTTTTAAAGCGTATTGGTGTATATATATATATATATATATATATATATATATATATGGATCAATTGGTTTTTGCCACTTCCATAATTTTAATTTAATTTTGACAATATTTAATTAATTAAAAAGAAAATAAGTTATATAATTTATCAATAGTTAATTTTATTCAATATTGGAGCCTTCTTTTGGCTTTCTGCATAAGGCACGCTTACACATTCTTACACTTCATTCAATAAGAATGCATATTCGGCGATTTGGGAGGAGAATTCTAAAGTGATACCAGTAGTTAAACCAAATTAATCGCATCTGCATTGCTTTAAATATGTAATCGAGTAGGTAAAAGCTTTCATGGTAATATTTTTGTACGACAAAGTCACCAAGAAGTGTATCAGCTCAACGAAATAAAAATATTTTTCCAAAGCTATTCATTTATCCTGCCGATTGCAATTCAAATTATTTGAATATGACTTGTTAGCTTCACTTAAATGCCAATATCACCACAGATAGCATGACTGACAAATAGTTATATACCATAAAGATCTGGTGTTTATGAAAAATTTGTAAGTTCAATTTATGTAAATTTTAATTTTTTGAACTGCTTATCGTAGCAATTACCAATAAATAGCTTCGATTTGTAATACCAATTGAAACACTGTGAAACCTTTTATGGGGTATGGCGAATTCTTTTTATTTTGTTTAAAAAACACTTGTAAATTAGTTGATGCAGGCTCACATTTGTCCAGAAATTACGCTTTAATTCCTAGCATAGGAGTTTCAAGTCGTGAGACTGATTAAAGCTTTGGTTTTAGTTAGGACCTCGGAGTGGGTTGTTTAAATATTATACATTTTATTTATAACTGACATCAAATAGGATATAAAAAAGTGCATGATTATCCGCTAATACATAAAATCTAAAATACGAGACAGAGAGAGTAAGTTTATTTTTTAAATATAAATGCAGATAAGAAGTGTTAAAAAAATTAATGTTAAAAAATATGTCATCTTAATTACAATACAGATTAAGCGCAGAATAATGAAGAACATATGGCTTCTTCCCGATAAACCTTAAGCAATTAAGAACAAATTATTTGCGACGGTCCTGTTCTGGCATTGCAACTTGAAAATTAAAGTTTAAAGATCAAAGTTAGACAATTGAGCATAAGCAACGGCTACAGTATAAAAAAGTTATAATGGCAGATTTTAAAAAGAAATATCAACTTTAATGCGGTAAAGAAAGTTTTAAAATGTTACCGGATACGCTATTCGGTACAAGTTTACATAATCTTCTGAATATATCGGTCTTACATCTATTTTGATTGGCCTTTCAAAATTCTCGCGCTATCTTATCCTTTATTTTTCATAGAACTTGCTTTAGCTAATAATGACTTGTTATGTTTTAGACTGTTGTGAATTTAAAATTTTTATTCTTGTTAAAATTACGATATCAAGAACGGAAGGATTAATAACATTGCATATCGAGATTTTAAATTAAATAAAATTAATTTATCACCATTCTGTAAATTTTTTTTCAATTAAATTTTTATTATTTCTTAAGAATTTCAAAATAAAAGAAATTCAGTAATAAATTTCTAACTCAAGTAAATCTGTAATGCTGCGTCACATTTTAACAATTATTATGTTTTCAGTTCTAAACACAAAAAGTTCCCATTATTCTTCTTTGATAAAAATATTTGAAAGGAAAATATTATCAAAAATATCATGATAACATACGTTCCAAGCCATCTTATCAGGTGGGACATTCATTCGCATTCCTGGATACTTTTCAAAGTTGAACGGAGCCAATCGCCATATTCTGTGCTCCTGTATATGCCGTTCAATTACCCGTCCGGTCTTTGTGTCCTCAACAGGTGGAGCAATGTAGGGGTCTGCTTTCGGGTCTCCCACTGCCTCCTCCGTGCCGCTCGATTCCTCTTCTGATGTTAATATTGTGTGTTGCAGTGGAACTGGTGTTTCACTGTTGTAAGCAATAATATATTAATAACTGCGTATAAGTGATTCAAGTCATCTTGCAATAGTGACTTTAAAAAGTGGTTTTCTTGTCAGTCAAATGTAATACGGAGATACTTGCTTGGCAAAATTTAAAATATAATCTGTGTTTCCCAATAATAATAATATTTAAATGGTTGCATTTAATGCCTTGCACACACTTCAACATGATACAGCATCACGTTATAAAAAAACGAAATCTTACGCAGAATTTGAATAATCAATATCTTTAAAACCATTTCCGGCTTCCCTCTATTGGAAACGCCTCAGGTAACTACAGAATATAATGAAAACTTACGAAAAATTAGTCATTTAAATGTTTGATGCTATAAGTTTTTCTGTGGCTTAATTTAATGAAACATTGCATGGCTGATAAAAAAATTATAATTCCTTGGAGAACATAGAAGCTTTGAAGTGGTATATTTAGGCATTCTGCCACCTTTTAACTCCAAAAGACTTATCCTTATATTTGATAACTGGATGCTGATCTCCATTGACTAGCAATGTAGAAATCAAGAGTTGCTCACTTGGTTGTAAATATACACACACAACACATTTATGATACAAATTTATAGACCTATTGGTAAAGTCATCAAGATCTCTATTAATTTAATGTATTACTAAAGCAATGCCATATTTAACAAATATCATAATCATCATCATGTCCAGCTACGCAAAAGTCAAAAGTGACTACTGTTTCACTGCCATATAATCATCAGGAGCGAAAAAAAGTACATAAATGAATTTAGACAAATTATTAGTGAGATTTACGAATGAGAGAAGGAATACCTAGCTGCTATGAGTAAATTTACTAGGATAACTCACAGAAATGAGGAACACTAAACCTCTCCATAACACCATTATGGCCAAGTTAGCATTCGGGCAAGGCAACATCAGCAATACAGCTTCCTCGCGGATTCCACTGTATCAAGTTCTAAACAAACCAGATCTCGCAGCTAACTTTTCCCTAAAAGAAAATTAAGTTACAAAGATGATTCTACTAGACATCTTCAACAAGATCGCCACTGAGCTCGATTCGATGCCATATCGCTAAGGGTTTCTAACCAAGAATTATGCTGTGCACGAGGTCCCCATCCTGGCAGACCAGTGGGTACTATACTACCCAATTTTGGTGTAAGTGCCTTAAAATATAGTGATACCAAAATCTTGTATGTCAGTTCAGCATGCATTGTTATGAAGGCGATCAATGACGCTGAATGAACATAAACTATGCCTGTCTAGTTTTCTATTATGAAGCCTGAATGAGTTCAGGTAATTGCAAACTCCATTTGCTTGAGGCTAACTAAACAAGATTTTCTCCATTGCGTTTATTTCACATTATCTTAATAATCGCACGTAAGCCAGTTTTATAATATTGGAAAATGAAAACAGTCACAAACGCTTACGATGGTGGTGGAAGTGGCATAGGAGGAGGTGGTGGTGGAGTTGGCGGCCTGAGTACGTCTTTTGCAGCCTCCAGGGCTGCTTGAACAGCAATCTCCAGCTTGGTTCGCTTTCTCATCTCCATTTTAACAGGTGACTCCGCGGCGCTTTGTGTCGGTCCAACTTCCTTAGCGGGGGTACGTTTGACTGGCACCATCTCCTCTGTAATTTCATTACACTGACAGGTGGGTAATTCGTTTATTTGTCGAATAATCTGACACAAATAAATAACCAAATAAAAATTAGAAACACATTTTAATGATGTACCAACATTTTTTCTCAATATTTTGACGCCCAATTAATATAACATATTTACAGTCGTGGTGCGTTTCGATCATCTAGACCAAAAATATGAGCAAAATTAGTGAAAATCGAAAGAACACAAAATTACGGTAGGTAATTATGCATTACGTACAATGCACAAATCAACAGGATCTTTCTAATAGGAAAAGAATGATATTCAGAATTTCAGCATGGACAAAAGATACATTGTCATGTATTCATACATGTCGTGTTTTGGTAGAGCATCTTTAGATAAAACCGGTACGCAGCCTCGAACCAACTATATATTTGAATAAGCAATGCGGGACATTTGGACCTTGGGATCGCCTATGCAGTATGTATACACACCAATTTTAAAAGCTGTCAGGAGTGTGATCCCATGCTGCAGGATAGTTCAGTGTTCAGAGCAAATATTTCGAGGCAGAAATGCCCAGGTTCGCGCCCTATCCACGACAAATTCTGGACAATACACGAAAAGATCCAAATAAAGACGACACCCGTCTACCGGATGAATTAACTTTTCTACATTTCTTAATGCTAGTTTGAGCATATATATATATATATATATATATATATATATATATATATATATATATATATATATATATATAATATACATATATCACGATCGGAACCCTGAATTGAATAATTGATATCATCACTCGCACACACGTTGATCATTCTGTTATATAACGCGCTACATAATGCTGGAAGATTAGTTTGTATTGTTTAGTTATTTTTTGGCGAACTTTGTTTGCAAATTGCTTAAACATCTAATATAATAATGGTCCATTTCTGCGGTATAGCTTTAATTAGACCACCTCTGGGTTATATATGTAAGAAAAAACAATTTTATATTTACTAAACATGTACGACATTTCGTACTCGCTCCTAGGTAGATTGATAAACGATGTATGAGCATCTGTCAAAGCTAGTGTAATGCCAGCATAATAATTTATTAATAAACTATATTTTAGAAAAAATGAAATCAACTTTCTTGAAAATCGAACTGTTTTGTTTTAAATAACTTATCTTTTTAATATACTTAAACCAAAAACAGTAGCGTATCTTCAACTGGAAGCATCCCGTTTTTAGGTGACAGTAAAAACTCTTTTCACTTCTTCTATTGGTAAGGGCTATCGGCTACATGTAGGTCAAAAGCTGCAATTTTTATCATAAACTGCATGAGACGCGTGCTTTGGGAATTGAAAGAGCGCTAGCATCGCAAAGTCAAAATCTTTACCTTAACGATACATGTTTAAAAATTCTTTTTTGCAAGTTAAATATCTCCTTGTTCCACTTCATGATAAGAATTATCAGTTCTTTAACATACGTGAAATTATAGATTGTAGCTTATTTAAATAAGGTTTTAAACTTGCGTCTAAAACCAATTCAATTTTATTTCATCAGTGAAATGATTTAGCAAAACCGAAGCTTCAACCCGCTATGAGCTTCATTAGGACAAAACGGAAATCCGTTTGAAGATGATCAAATCGAAGTGCATGCAATAGGCGTCGAAGACAAAAATTGCCCCTTTCACTACTAGATGTCATGCATAAATTGTATTTGACTAGAAAAGTTGTATGCATTATTCATATGCGGTTTTAAAGACAACATGTTTTCAGTGGACGCTGCACGTGTATAGACTGTACATCTAAAAAAATCATTAATTTCACAAGTAATAATATCATTTCACAAAAACTAATTTGCGAAAATGAGATAAATATCAAACACTATTTGTAATCAAACCCACAGCATAGCTAAATTACCACAAGTCGTATATAGTGAAACGCTTCGGCGTCAAACGGCCAACTTCACCATAAGCAATTCTATTTTAGGTACATAAGTTCAAATATGACGAGAATGGCAAACGAAAAACAGCATGCAATAAAGTATAATCTCGTGCACATTGCTTTCGTGCTTACTGACAACTCATCAGTATGACCTGGTATTTCGCAATTTACCTATTGTATATTCGGGTAATGAATATGGGAATATTGAACGGTAGAATCTACTATACGAAATTGTAAACCTGCAGTAATGAAGCTTAATTCATATAAAGTTTTCGACTATGTGTCTTTGAGGCCAACTCACTATATATAATATACATCTAGTCTGTAAAGTGTACCAGGACTATAGCTATTGTGTCAGTACCTGAAACCAACATTCTAGTAAGGAAAGGTAAACGGTACGAACACTTTGGTTGCCGAGTAAGTACATGGTACCAACACGATGGATTTCAATATATGCTAAATTTCACCAAGATTGAGAATTACAATTATAAGCAGACGGCAATCTGACTAACGATCATCTAGTAACAATGGATACATACACATATATTAAGACAATATTTACCTTTTCCTGCGTGTCAGTAACAGATTTGACGAATTCACCAAGATTTGTTAGTAGCTGACTGACTTCATTGAGCCTAGCGTCCACATCGTTAAAACGCTGAAACTGAGAATCGATTTCTTTGAACCTTTTCTCAAGTTCCATTCCGATTCCCTTAAGTAGAGAGCACACAATAAGCAAAAGCATGAGTCTTAAATAAACATGTAAATACTCTGGTAGTACCCCAAATGTAGCTTGGAAAAGTGTTAAACGTATCGCATTTAAATAATTTGATTAATATTTTTAATAGGATTAACTTGGCGGCAAAGAATGGCTAATTGAGCACTAAGTAACTCGATACAAATGATCTTTACACATAGGCATTGCACGAATTGTAAACGTTCAGCACCATAAATAAATTTGTGGTTTTCAGGTGGCAAGATTCTTCGTATTACTGAATAAAGGTGAGTGGCGAGTAATATGTTAGTCTATTGTTATTTCAACCAAATATACTGTTTGATACATGTCAGCTTACTGAACATTTTTTTTGCATTTTAATAGTAGTGGGCAAATTTCAAATGCATCTTATCTTTTATTACGTGTGTAAACTACTGTCATGAACCTCTATTCAAGATAAAATGCCAACTAATTGTCAACTCCTCTAGCAATATGAATCAGAGTACTTAAAATTATAATAAACGCATAGTGTAATTTATTTTATATAATGCAATAAAGCAAAATTTTGCTTCTTACATGTGCTATCAATTGTCCAACAACGGAAAAAGGCAAAAGAAACCAATAAATGACAGCGCTATGCAAGGTACGACAACATTTAATGAAAAATGTTGTTTGTGCACAGCATGGGACAGGTATTGCGTTTGATGAAGTCCATTTTCTTGAAGAAATCTGGGTTTAGTTTAAATTAATAAAAATCCACATTCAATTTGTGCGTAAGCATCATAACAATGGGACATTAGTTGATCGCTCAAATAACACGAGTTTAAATATAAATAAATGATTAAAAGCAAATATGAAGCAATTTTTTTCATTTATTTTTCCTGGGCTGGCAGTTATATCTAATTGCCAATGATTATAACCACAACGTAGTCCAGATTTAGTTGTTTTGCTAAACCGAAACTCTAAAAGAATAGCATGGTGTAATCCTGGTTTTAAAGGATTGATTTTCAAGCATAGCAATGTTTTATTCAACAGAATCTGTAAACACTATTTTGATTTCTGTTTTTGAAATGATGTGCCAAGGCCAAGGTAAATATAAAAATATACACTTTTCCACTATTAGCATTGTTACTTAAGCGAGCAACAATATACTTGATGTTCCACGATATTCTATTTAGAATTGCTGAGTTTAGAGAAGACACTCTTCTGTGTGAAAATAGTTCAAACTACGCTTTTGTTAAATTTAAAACATAAAGCAAGAGTTGAATGGAGTAATAAATTTGATAGTGTTTGTGTACCTCTGTAACACTTGACATTTCACTTTTCAAATCCATCACTGGACCCTGTCCAGGCCCACCACCTCCACCACGAAATACGACCGCGCCTCTCGCTTCTACTCCTCCTCTTTTTCCCCCTGATTTCGTAGACGGCTCTCTGAGGTAGTCCATTGCCTTCATATGTTCCCATTTTACCATTTCACGCTCCTTTTTGACGTCTTTAAAACTGACGCCTTGATAATGCATACAAAATCGACTATTAATTTTAAATAAAAAGGTAATACTCGAAGAAAATGACAAAAATACAAGGTCCAAAACCGTACTTTTTGGCTTTTATTATCATTTGAGTCCAAACAAATTAATCTTGGTCGGTGCATCCTTTGTGGACGGTTGTTATTATGATATACAAAAGACCAAAAACTGAAAAAATATTTAGAAATAGTCGACAAATTCACAAGAAAACTTAGCAGATTTTGGCGACAAGATTTAAGCTTAATTTCTATAGCCGGATACAAGCATGCATAAAAATAATTGGTTAGGTAATTATGTTGAATTATATTAAAGCCACAATGATTTTAGCCTTGGGAATTTTTACCTGAATGCTTTCCTATAGTTTTACAAAAAGAAGCGTTTTCTTTCCTTACTTATAAGCCGGATATTGGATTTTCTATGTGTGGATATATTTGACACCAAATAGGAAATCCATTAGGACATGATGTAATAAATGATGAAAACAACGCGTAGAAGTGTAATATATATCACTGAAGTTTTTGAAAATAATTTGCTAGTTAAGTTCTGTCATAATGACAATATGTAAAACGAAAACATTTCAAGTCATTTCATAAAAACTGATAAATATTTCAAACTGTTATGTTTTAGCAATAAAATTGGATTTACAGCAAGAAATTTGAACATTTGCGAAATCCAACTTCGTGAGATTTACATTAAATGATCATGAAATGTATAGGCATAGATTTGTGAGTTAAGTACTCACAAGTGCTGTTTAATTTTTACAAAAAACTGATTTATATTTTTTAACATAATGCAACAAATGACTATTCCTTGAAAATTTAAAATACATACAATATTGAATCATAAGTTTATTTTATTTCATTCGTCTAAGGAAAGAATGGAAGACTGCGACAATATTAACTTATCAGGTTTTAATTTAAATATTCATGTTTATTAATACAAAAATGCTGAGATACTGATCAGAATCCAATAAAATATTCATATACGATTTATAGAACGATTAAACAATCAATTTTTGCACAAAACTTTAGAAGCTTGAGATAAGCAACAATCGTATTTACAATTTTTTTTCTATATTGTGCAAACGGCGAGATACATTAGATATATTTTCCTTGATAGAACTAACAAATGGTGTGTCAAATTGAAAATTTTAAAGGTCATTAAAAGTATAGAGTTATCAATTTCAGGACAAAGCTAAAAATAAAATAAAACTTAATTAAATTCATTGTGTTTAGCAAATTATTGTACATTTTGCGCAATTTCTCAATATATTTAGCTTGGTCACCAATGTTCTTCAAAAATGGGTGATTACAAAAATAAACAAGACTTTCCTTTGTTCCGTTAATCGTTTAATAAAATGCTGCTTAACAGTTTTATCTGTTGGTTCATATCAATACATCCAAACAGTAACCAAGAATAATTATAAATTAATATTTTAAATGACATTAATTTAGATAAACTAATATAGAAACAAGGAACAATTGCATTTAAAACCATTATATAAATATCTCTTCGAATATTTAATAAATTTATTTATAGTTTTCCACGTTGCAGCAACATAATTCGTTCAGTGGTATATTTAAATTTATTAACTGCAATTTTGTTAGCTGCGTCAACTATCCCTCCAATTCGTCACTTGATGTAAGCCGTGCAATGGTAAATCATGCCATTGAAGCAGCGTAATTCCAGATAACACCATTTTGAATAATATGTTGTTTCATATCGTTCAATGGTATATTTGCATTTATTAACTGCAATATTGCTAGCTGCGTCTACTGCTCCTCTAGTCTGTCCCTTATTGGAAGCCGTGCAATGGTAAGTCATGCTATTTATTAACTGCAATATTGCTCTCTGCATCTAATATCCCTCCGAGCTGTCTCTTATTGGAAGCTGCGCAATGATAGGTCATGCAATTTATTGAATGCGGTATTGTTAGCTGCGTGAACTATCGCTCCAGACATACTCATTTTGGAAAACGTGCAATGCTAAATCATGCCATTTACTAACTGCAATATTGCTAGCTGCGTCTACTATCATTCCGGTCTGTCTCTTATTGGAAGCCGAGCAATGATACGTCATGCCATTTATTAACTGCAATATTGTTAGCTGCTTGTACTATCGCTCCAGCCTGTCTCTTTTTGGAAACCGTGCAATGGTTCGTCATGCCAAAATCTTTGACGTTGTTTAAATTCTATTTCGAACTCATTAGAATCAACTGTAACGCGAAGCTTATTATGGATAAACTTAGTTCTAAAGTGAAGTATGAATGCTATGGATTTAAGAAAATATCCTTTGTCGAATAGCTAGCTGTATTTTATATTATTAATCATATTCAAATTCTTTTAAGTTAAATCGAAAGGATGGGTTTTCATTTAACAGAAAATAAATAAACTTTAACATCAAATACTGTATCATGTAAAGAAGGAACGACAAATTGTACTCAACTCACGTTCGGGCCAGGCAAATCTTTAGATGAAAGCGTAACGAATTTAAAATCTTAATTAACAGGTTTTTAAGTGCATTATGAAACGTTAATAAATGCAAAATACCAACATTCGGCAAAAAACGTTTAACGAGCAAAGTTTTTTGTAAAGGTGAAATGAGAGTAGGTGTCGTATCCAGAGCGAGACTTTTTATAACTACAAAATTTGCAAATGAGCACGTCCATTTATAAAACAATATATATCGTTTTTATTTAAAAAATCAATGTCTTTGGCTAGGTTCACCTTTTGTTCTATGAAATTATTTGATTTTGATAACTAAATGGATGAAGCCATTGTCTTTTTGTGTCATAAATCAATGAACCTTACATGGGAAGTTATTTTATTAGTCAAAACTTCGAGTATTTGAAAGTTGCCCTTTTTGAGCCATAATTTATGTCTATTATACAGGCAAAGAAACGCGTCTTTGGAGTTCAATTTCCAACATTTTATTATACAGATTATACGATTTACTTTCCATGACACATTAACATTTGAAGTTGCAAGATGAATTTGGTGGAATAAATAGAATGTAAACAAACAAATTTGAACATACGCATAATGGCAAATATATATTATTGTGTTTTGTGTTATTAAAATTGTTACAATTTTGGCTACTATTGATGACTTAATAATTCGAAACAAACTTTTTTTCTGGCGACTCATCAGTAGGAGCCGGTATAACGCCCATTTCCCACTATATATTTGAGTAAAGAATGTGGGAAGAAAGGACTGTACAATCTCCTATACGAATGTGTAAATCTGCAGTAGTGAAGCTAACATCATATCAAGTTTCCACAATGCTAACTCATAGGTAACTTACTCTATATAATATATTAGCGCTGAAGTCGCATTGTTGAAGACTTCAGCAGCTTTACACATTCGTATGGAAGAATGTTGCGTCCTGTTTTGCCGAATACCCCACCCAAATATATAGTGGGTAAAGGGCGTAATACAAGCTCCTACTGATGATTCGTCAGTAAGCGCGAACCGAACGTGCAAGAGATTTTACTTTCATTTTAGGCTGTCTTTCTGGTCATAATTGAGCTAATTTGTTACTAGGGACGCAACGCCTAATACACATATGCATAGATTTTAGTTCTCGCGACAAACAGTATCAAACCGTTCGCCTCGCAAACTAATTTACATAAGAATGTAGGCTATATTTTATATTGATATATTTTAGACTGCTATACTTCATATATTTGGATACAAAGATGCAATCTGTGCTTCACTATTTCCATGTAATGACCAGCTTTTTACAAATTCAAATTTAACCAACCTTTCATCGTGTTGAAGTTCACTATTATAGCACCTGGTTAAAGATTTAGTTTTAAAGAAATTTTTCATAGAAATTTTTCAAAGGATTTTTTAGACTATACCATTTTCTAAACCAAATGAAATTCAGTTGTATTTCTATTGGCTTGGCCAGAAATCTACACAGAAAAACAAATCTGGCCTGACATATTTATTTTGATTAGATTTTAGAAAGACCAAATAACGCTTTGATTTTTTATAAAAAAATTTATAGCATTAATTGTGAAATAAAATGAAAACCTACAAAAAGGGTTTCCTTTTGTGCTTTCACGATTACGAATACTGGCGCATTTATTTCCAATGGCTTGATACGCCTCGTAAAAATGCCAAAATATGATTAGGGGTGGCACCAATGGTGATCGATGCACATATTCAGCAATCATCTGGTAACGCTGATAGTTCCAATAGTATGTGGAGGCACTTTCAATTTCTTCGTAGGTTTTTCTAACAATCAACGGCAAAAATATAATCAACAATATTTGAGAATATTCCATGTTATCTGATAATAAATCATAATAAATCATTAAATGGTAGTATAATATTCATAGTATTATTCATAATAAAATCTCTAATTGCTGATATATAACCAAATGATTTGATTAAAGATAGACAATGCACTTTGAATATTACGTCTGATCTATATATATATATATTGGAGATAATATTTTTCGTAAGTGTAATGGATATATTTGAATGAAAATAAAAAAATTCCTATGGGCAAATTATTTAGAAAGCGGTTTATATTAAAATATATTTGAACAAAGGTAGGAAAATCAGTTGCTTTTATCAGGAATAGAAAGATTTGATAAAAAAAGCTATTGATTTTGTCAAAATTTTATTACTTATATGTAGAGCAAAGTAAAATTGAATAACTGGTACTTATTTTACGAATATAATTTGGAGTCAAAAGAATAGCAATGTTACCGAAAGCAATCATTAATTACAGCAACATTTGAAGCATCGCTATGATCTCAGATTAATATATTTATGAACCGAAAAGCACAAACATATTCGACCTCGGATTGGCAACGCGTTTGCATTGATTTGATTGGTATTTATTCAAATCAGTTAACGTTTACTCCTTCTCGCTATGTTTTTCAGCCTTCATAATCCAAATCTTAGTTTAAAGAACATGGACCTCGAATAATAAAAATAGGGGGTTTCAATGCTTTTATCTTTATTTATAAGTTATAAAAAGAAATATGCCACTGGAAGCATTTACAATGTGTCTCCTATATAACGGTATATATTTGACAATATTTACATGCGCATCGTAATTGAATTGTGTGAATAGGTTGCTTTAACACGGATCAAAAACAGTATTTTATACACTTTTGCTAAAATTTTATTTCTTACGGTCTCAAAGTATATTCAACTTCAACGACACTGCACAAGTTATAAGTGATCAGTTTGGAAAATCAACTTACGAGAACATGGCAATTAGCAAGTTGAACATGAGGATGTTTGTTAGTAACACGTAGAAACCAAGCATAATCGGAACAAGCCAACGTGACGTCTTCGTGGGGCATTTGTGCTGTTGGCAACTCATATCTGTCAAAAGGTATTATGTAAAATAGCAGTAACATTTATAAACACTTTACATTTTACCAAGCTAGCATAATGAACTTATTGTTGCCTAGCCTATAATTTGCTTAATGAGGCGCTGCGTCACATACGACTATCATGTACTATATGAATCAGAATAAATATTGACGCAATTATTGTCCTCCTTGTCCATTTACATAATTAATAAACTAGAAGAGTAAGCATAGAAAAGAAAATTAAGCAGTAAAATCTACAAACATATTTAACGCGTGTCAGTGTTTGCGGTAGCATTAATAGTGTCGCGAAATTTCCTTCGAAATTGAAGCCCAGTAGAAGTCATCATGGGTTAAAAAAAAATTTTGACAGAATTAAATTAGACAGTAGAAGAAAAAACAATGCTTCCAGGTAAAAAAAGAAAGCCAATTGTACCATTACTTAGAGCAACGTTTGAAATAATCCTGGATTTGCGTAAAGACTCACTTCAGGATCAAACTTCGAGAAATTGAATAAATATAATTTTCGTAAAGGAAATAATTTCGTTTCACTATGTGGATTTGAAGTACAGGCTATTGATTAAATGCAGGGCACAAACGAAAAGTTAAACCGCGAAAAACATAATGTCGATATTCATTAAATTTAAGTGAATTTAAATTTTTGAATACTGACTTACTTGAAAACAGCATGCTTTTGTTAAATCTGAATAACAATAGTCTTTGAATAGATTATGGCACTTTTTAAATGTAATTTCTTCCTGAAATTAATTTAAATGCCACGTGAGGTTTACTTTCTAAAATTTCCTTTATCCAGTGACCCAACATTTAAAACAATAATTCAAGTTAATTCGTACATCAACATTTAAAATCTGGCGCTCAACGTGTGAGACATGGCATTGCTAGCAAGACCGCGAATAAAACAATAACTATTACACTAGTGCGATAAATCTCGATAGAGCCATAGGAAGCAACTTTAGGCCATAAAGTTAGGGTAATAATTTGAAGTTAGTATTGATAAATGTTGAATATATTGGTAAAATTTTTAAACTCATATGTACATTACTCATTTGAGAATAATTATACTAATTGACATAGCATTACATAGCATAAGGAGTTTATTTATGGTGATCTATTAACATTTATAGTTTCCGATTTAAGCCATTATGTTTGTTGTTATCATATGACAATTAAATTGATGCGTACCTCTGTATATCTTGAAAATAAGTATATTCATTTATTTAAATCTAGGTTGCGATCTTTTGTCAATATAAACTAGGCATTATACAATGTAGAAAAGGAAGTTCATCCAGTAGACCGGTTTCGTCCATATTGGGAACTATTCAAGTACTATCCAAAAATTTTTGTAGACGTCTGCTTTAGAGTCGGTAGATCTTGCCATTGAGCGCAATTAATGTATATAAAGAACGCTTGTATATTCAAATCCACCAAGAAAACTACAAATCAGCTAAATTTAACCATATGTGAAACACAGAGCCTAACTTGTACTGTTCACATTATTCATAATAAAAATAATGACAATAATAATAAGAGGAAAATAAATAATAATTTTTCTTAATCTAACTTACCATCTCCTTGAATGGCGTCTAAACTGAAATCACCAAACATCTGGAAATAAGCAGTTGTGTACATAGCAAACAATGTTTCCACGAATTTTCGACCCTCGACTTTTGAGGCTGTTTATAAAAAATGCCAATAAAGAAGATGATAAAAAGGTTTGATCACAATAGATTCGCGCATAACTTCCTGGCTTTAAAGGAAAATCACCACATTAATTTAATTTTCCCTACATTTCAACATAACATCGTACATATAACCTTAACGACTTTAAACCAAAAACAAATTACATGTAGTAGTAACACAATTACTGCCTGGCGTCCATTACCAAGCGAAGTCTCATAAAGCTATAGCAAAGCTCATGAGCTCTAAAGACCGCACGTCTAATCATTTTGAATGGTATTAAATATTAAAACGTTACAGTATATATATATATATATATATATATATATATATATATATATAATTATGTAATAGGTGTTGCGCACTTAGTAACAAATTAGTTCAAGTATTACCAGCAAAATAAACTAAAAACAAAACGAAATGAAATTATGATCTCGTGCGCATTCCAGGTAATCCCGGCTCCTACTGATGAGTCGACCGTAAGCACGAAACGAATGTGCACAAGATTTATTCTCAATAGTTCGGTTTGAAGTAAAATTAAAATATTTTTGCTACAAATTACTGTGGTTTCCTAAATTATTCATTAAAATGGTTCATAAAAATTGAACGCTGTGACAAGTAAAATGCATTTTGTATCTACAAATTTAACACTGAACGATGAATATGTATTTGCCAAACGAAATGTGAAAGCTAATAATTTGATAACTTAGGATATTTTTTGCTGTTATCTTTGTTTGTCCATCATCACGATATTGCTCTGCTGAGAACTATTAAAGTAAATTGGCAGTTTCAGCGTTATTCCTGCTAAATTTTTTCACATGTGTAAAATGACATTTTGACAATTAGTGTACACGCCATTTAATGATATGTAGATTCTTGGTATTATGTAATCGCTCGGATGTAACATACAACTTTTATTGGCTTGCCTTTCTTAGCTAACTTACTGTAACGCTACAAGTTTAATTTGATTAATCGATCATCGAAGGCTGATGGTTGGCGCACTGTTAAAGTGTTCGACAAACGGAAAATGAGTCAAGATCCATAATACTAAGGTACCACTGGCAACGGATAAAATTTAAAAAGAAATTTCTGCAAGGCCATTCTAGCTTATTTGGTCAGATAAAGTTACTTAGCATGTTTTTATAAATCATAACAGGCATAACCAGTCTATATACGCCGCATTAAACTATTTTTGATATTTTATTCCAAATTTATAAATCTGCTGTGACTTTAAGACTTATAAATGCTATGCGTATGTAGATGTGTGGTGAGATATATAAGGTTTGAAAAATAAACTTTAAGTACTATTTTATATATTCATAAAATTAGCTGTGGAATACTTTTATTTTTTACAATTTTAAATGTTTTGCGTAATCTTCCGTAATATTACCTGAGTTTCTTAAATAGATCCGAAGCATAAAACCCGATTTTGCTTAATCTAAATAATAATTTTTTAAAATATTTTGCAGGTAATTAGCAATTTCACAAATTTCCATGTAAATAAATATTTTTCCAGTAGAAAAATATTTCGCTATATTTAAATTTTAAATTTAAAACCAAAATATAAATACAATAAGCTTTTCATCAAGTTTGCGAGATTGAGATCAACAAAATTTCATTTGTAAATAACCAGTGGCACAACATAGAAAAAATAATTTCAGTCACGCGTACTTACACAATTGATTTAGTTCTACATTTTTCATTTTTTTGGATATATGCCAGTGAAAAATTTGTTCCTAAAAATTGTTGTTTCACTATCTGTGATGATGTGGCGATATATTTTTGGATGGTTATTGTTAAATAGCGGGTGGTAATTTAATGTCTAATTTTGTTTCAGAATTCTGTTTTGTCATATATCAACTAATTTTTTTGTAATTAATTATGTTTTGATAAGATTAAGAGTGATTTAATGCTTTTTTATAAATTATTTTAATAAAACTTTTAAAATGTTTTATTTTGCTTGATATCACCGCAAATAATCACAGCGTATTGCTAATAGCAATTATAGTTGGGTTATATCCAGAAATGACGAGATGGACAATATTTATATTATTTCGGATTCCAATTATTTAGATTGCCATTTAATAATAGTCACCGCTTTTCATCTTTGCCATTTAGTTTGCTTTTCGTGTTCGCTTTTTCACATTCAGAGGACAGATCAGCACATGACGAATTTGGCGGAATCCTGAGATATGTTGAGGAAGTTTATGCTGCTTGCAAGCATGTTCTTCGCAGACGGATAGAAGCCGCTTTACCTTTTTTTGTATACAGAGCGTTGCTGTTTCGTACAAATATGCCAAGGTAAAGGAATCTAAAGGTAAATATCCTGAATATACTCAAGGCACTTTGATTGTTAAAAGTTTCACTTAGTTAGTTATCTCAAATATTGGTTTTGACAGAAAGCCAAAGCTTCCAGTATTGCTAATCAACCAGTAGGTATTTTCACATATTCTAAAGTGTAAATACAAAACATTTTGAATAAATAAAGTAGAAAAGAAGAAATGCCTTTATAACTGATTGACTTTGGAAGCCTTTAATAGGCGATGCAATAAAGACAGGTGTGTCTGCAAAATTTGGTAAATATCCCAGGATATTCCCTCTAAACTATTTACACAGCTTTTAAACCTATTTGCCATTTTTCTCTTACTATACGTTAAGGTTAAATACATTGTTTGCCTAAGTAAAAGAGTACTTTTTTTTAAATTGAATCACCATTGCGCTAATTTCTTCGTGTCTGTTTACTAAAGTATTGCTTCTGCAATTATCGGAAATCTTGTTAAAGTAAAATTAGGGTACTACACGTTTAGATGTAATTTGGATTTAATTTTCATTTTTAATTTTAGAAATGAAAGCAAAAGTCAGTTTATCTGGCGAGAATTAGAAAAAGTAAGAAAAGTAAATAAAAGTTTGTCTAGGTTGATCGTAAATTGCAACCGTCATTTAACGCCTCATACAGGAAGATCCCTATATAGCATTAATTTTAATAGGCACATAATCTCATTGAAAATATTGGAGTTATTAGAGATTTTACGATGTTTATTGATAAAAACTGGCAATTCACGAATGACAGTTTGGTTGAAAGATTACTCAAAAATAAAATGTATCTAAAATAATGACTTGAGAATTATTCCACTACTTATGTAATCAAAAAAAGAAATATTGTGTTTGAGGCTTAAATGGATAGTGATCTATTCAAGTAGTCCTCAGGGAACAAAAATCATCCATTTTTCACCTTTATTATGTAAATCCTCCTTCCATTTTGAAGTCAGCAGTAAATACTTAGGGTTATCAAAATTAATGAAATGAATAATATAAATTACCAGATGTGGTAAAAATTGAAAACCGACATATTAATAAATTAAATGATCAATTAACCTTTCATTGAAGAATTTGGACAACACTGTTTTGTGTGATATTTAATAAAACTTAAACATTATTAATCATAAATTACTATTCTACATTATAAGGAAAAATTAAACTCTGCAGTAACTTCCATGTGTGCATGTGTGCTAAATTATCAATAGAATCAATTTGGTGTACATTTTACGGAAAATCAACTTCAAATACAACTCACTATATAAAACATGTATCAAACTTGTAATCATCTAGTAGCAGTAGGATTATCGAGATGAGTTATACTTTTTGAAAATTGAAAATATCGATCGTTTTTAACTCCTAATTCTCAAGCCAACACTAATAATCGGGCCTCGAATGACATCAGTATATACTTTTCCACAGGAAACCTATTTTAAAGTATTTGATTATTATTATTATTATGCATATCATAATACATACTAGTTAATTTATTATTTCCGCGTAAGGAAGAATGTAAAAATTGCACCATATTTGGTAGAACAAGGTTTGAATACTGACGTTGATCGATTTATAATGAATGGACAATTAAGGAAACGATTTTTTTGTGCTCCTCATATATCTATAAATAAACTTATGTATTTAATAAACGAAGCAGAAGTTCCAAAAAGTGATAAAGTATGAAACAGAGTGGTTTCTAAAATTTCTTTCTTTAAAGTGACATTAATTTAATATAACGTTAATACTGTACACAACAGATTGTTTTTTGGATAATAGTCTATAAAATATTACCACAGCTTTTGTTGCACGCAAAATAACGGTGAAAAGACCGTATTTCTCGTGTTTTAACATGAGTTATTGGTCACTTGTGCTATGTTTTAAATTTAAAGCAGCGTTCGTGAATTCGATCTTCTTTTACAAACAAAGTTTGATAAAAATGACGTATAAAAAAGGGATTCAATTTTGCGCAACCTTATTTCAATGCATCTTTGTAGAAACTCGCAATCCAAAAGATTAATATATTTATTTACTCCGTAAAACGGGCCCTTTTATCGTGCATTATTACTCAATTATAGTTAGTTAGATTTTATTGCAAATCACAAAAGGTGTCGATTGTTCCTTGACATTTATTTTTGCAATAAATATATTGTCGCATATAATAATATCTTGACGTTTATAAATAATTGAATAATTCAGTCTACTTTATTAAGTTATTTTGACAGGTAGCAGGTGGGCTTCAGATGGAAAGTAGCATTAATTGATTTTTATTCTGCATTCCTTTAAATGTGACAATTAAAAATTCAAAAAGGTCAGGAAGTACAAAATTCAACTTACTGTTTGTTATGTAGTCGTTTGAGTACAACCCGTTCGGATACGCAATTGACTGTGCAGCGACAGCGTAGCCAACTATGATTACAGTCAAGATTATCATGAACGGAATCAAATCATTGGTTACCTGGATAAATTATTAAATTAAATTAATCACATTTGCCGCTGAATAGAGCAAAGTCTAAGCAATGCATAAACATTTCAATATTTATATAGGTCTTTGAATAAGATCGTCATTGAGAAAGGTGTGTGTTAAACTTCCGATTTTGTTTGCTTTTTACACCAAACTTTTCTTTGTCGGCTACCAATTGTCCATATTGACAAAATTTGTTACAATAGTTTTCAAATCGGCTATTCGGAAAGACTTTTTCTATTAATTTGATAAAACTGGAGCTATTTATATTCTGTGACACCGATTGCCATGAACTAACATTTATATATTTCAATTTGCTAATTAAATCACTGCATTGAATAATTAATTTGAAGTTGATTCCATGAACAGAGATAAAAATGTGAAGAAAAAAAATCAATGTAAACAAATATACTCCGATAGTTGTTATTTTTACTAGTGCATATTTAATTGATCGCAACTGATAATGTGTGAGATTTATATTCTTTACAATCGTCAGGCTAGTGGAATGTCGTTAATTAGATATTGGTCTGAACCGTTTTTCTGGTGCATATTGTAGCAATAGCCAATAATGAGATCGTTACGCATCACGGGTCCTATTTAGGGCAAGCATGAATTCAACAGAAAATTCCCGCAGAATTGCACGTATTATAATAAAGTAGTCAGCACAATGATGGAACCAGCTTTCGAGCCTCAGATGTGAACATAAAATAACAAATATTTGTATTGTGTTCTACTAAAGGAGTGCGAAAAATACGAGCAAAATCCTATAAATAAATGATTAAAAATAAAGTATTGATTTTGAATTAAATAAAATTGCTTCTGACGGATTGGAAAATTAGTAGGAGTATTATCTGCACAAGTTAACAATTTGACTGCTGAGATAGGAATAGTTGTTTCGGCTGATAAATCATTAACAATTAGTTCTGAAGAAATCTGCTTAAACGATCAAACCAATATATGTGAAGTCAATAATGTCTACCACTCGCAAGAGGTACCAGGCAGACTCATGCTGTTGTTTTTAAGCGAATCGACGATTTTTTTGATTACCATCAGAATTTAAACCTATGCTTGCATATTTGGATGTGGAAAGGCCACAGATGTGTTTTGAAAAATTTCAAACCGCTGTTCGAGCGCAAGTATTTTCATTATAAAAAACTCTTTTGCACATTGCTGCTCAGAAATTAGTGGACCAGACAGTTGCAGTCCAATTAGAATTGCCTGTCGACCTGACGTATGAGTTTTGGACGAGTTTTGGATCACTTCCGATCCAGGCCACAGGAGGTGTTTTCAGAATTGTACCAATTGAAATCACTACCGGATGAGATGTCATTTGATACCAAGGCATGCATCAATCAGTGGTTGTCCAAACTAACTGAGTCTTTGCCCGGGTTGCCATTGCATGAGGCCAGCATGTTTATTATAGTGGATCTTATGAGATGTGGCGAAATATCTAGCGAAAAAGCAATCATGAGAAACAAATTGACTACTGCGACTTCACGCATGGGTCCCGTTTCAACATCTGGCAGGAGCGACATAACTTAGTCGAATTCTTCGCGGCAAAATCAGGCAGTTTGGAACGGACGACAACAGCCAGTGGCTTGGAAGCAATGTCTGTATATAAACACAACTGCTGCAAAGAATACATCGCATAAGGGACAGCAAAATCTGTATAGTTTTCCTAGAGAATGGCCAGTTTCATGAGGAAATATTCCATCATCTCAACAATAGTGACAGTCGAGATCATGGGCAAAATAGAAATATTTTGGAATTTTAGATCGAGAATAGAATATCAATAGAGAACAATAAACAGTGTTCAGAATGAGATCGCATCGACAGTGTACTAAAGAATGATGAATTTTTTCGTGTCCGACATATACCGAACAACAACTAACGTTGGCGAAATTATAATATGGGCCACTAACGATCACCAATTACTTCTTTCTATAAGATTTTAATTCAGAATATGTTCAGATAGGTTGGCAAGTGCGGTTTCTAGGTCACTCAGTCTCAGAGTAGGGTTGCATGCAATTAGATTCTAATAAACAGCCTATCTAGGATTACCCTGTGCCCATGCCAAGAAAACAATTGCACCGGTTTATTTTTATGGTGAATTTTTATAGTCTATGTCTCACACAGATGGCGGTTAAGCAAAACAGTTGTCTAAGTTACTGAATGTTAAGATACCATTTCGTTGGACGGAGGAGGGTTACGAAACGTTTATCTCATTAAAACATAAAATAATAGACGAAACTAATTTGACTTTCGTGCTAGCTAGTACACCAATTGTTACAGACGTGCGAGATATTAGTATAGGAACAGTATTCAAAGAGAATGGACATCTGGTGCAATATATAAGTCGCACACTCACTATGGAAGAGCAAAACTATACCGTCGCCGAAAAGAATTTTCTAGCCGTACAAAGGTCACTACGAACGTTTATTAATTTTGACATCGATTGATATGTAGACTACTTTAACGACGATAAAACACTAATGCATTGATGAAAAATGTGTATTCAGAAGAAACAGGTACAGCGAGCAATTGAAAAGCTCGAGGAATAAGATGTTTCAATTTATCATAGAGCCGGTATCGAGCATGCGGCAGTTGATGCGCTCAGCAGATTTTCTACTGTGCGAAATTCGCTACTTATCGAAGTCGCTGAAGTACAAGGGGGTGATCTCACATTCCAGGTTAAGTTAACAATAATCTCTGGTGTTTTTACTATGAATTTTTTTTACATATGCTTATTTGTATGCTTAAATTAAACTCATCGTAACTTTACTTTATTAATCCGAATAAAATTATTGAAATGCTTCTTTCATTTACATATATTAAATAAATTTCTCTTTTAATATAAATGCCTCGTTAACGCATCCTTTGCTCAAAGTTTCTAAATTTTTGTTATTACAGAATAATAACTAAATATTTAAATGGCTAAGTACGACAGAAATTATGATCTCAAGTAAAAAAAGGTAAAATGTTCATGTACTGCTATAAGATCTTAAAATTGAATCATAATTAATTGTTCTTCTACAATGAAAACTTATTAACGAAAATATCTTGATATCTTATATAAAAATCACGCTATTCACCTTAAACAAGAAATAGTTTTTGCCATGCGAAAATAAATTGAATATCATTAATTTATCATAAATCTACACATATTCTTACCATCTTGCCAATCATAATCAACTTTGGTCCCAGAGCAATATGAAAACTAAATGTGTACATAAGACGAATGTAGAATGTAAATAGACTTATTGCCAGGCAAATCCGAGACGGGTCGATTATTTCGTTTGTGACGATGATGTAAGGTTCCATACGAGTGTCAACTTTATCCGGACCACCAAGTTGGAAAAGAACTATTATCCGCAAAATGAAACCGACTATAAAAAGTCCCAGAGCAGTGCAGTCGAGTTTGTTCCAACCGTCTGATATGTACGTGGAAAAGCTGATACCTGATAAAATGGCCTAAAAGATATATGAAAAATAAAACGATGCTGTCATTGCCTAACGTAGAATGAAATAGGCTTTATAATTTTAAAATTAGGGAAGATTAGCCGATTATAAATTATATTTCAGCATCTGCCAGGTGGTATATCTTGTCGTTTATTACAGAAAAATCATTATCATTTATCTTCAATATCAAACGTGTGCGGTTTTAAAACTAATTTTGCACCATGTGGACATATTTTACATTTTACAGTAAGAGAATCAAAAAATGTAGAATGCATATCAAAATTAAATTACAAAGCAGGCTTATCTATTTGAATTTGCGTGTGATTTTTTTATATTGATGATGTTTGTGATAATATAGTTTTTAAATAAACAAACCAATCATTTTTATTCAAGTATGTATTAGGTGCTGCGAACCTAGTAACAAATTAGTTCAGTTGTGACCAGAAGGATAAACCAAAGACAGCATGAACGGAAAGTATAATCTCATGCACATTTGTTTCGTGCTTACTGGTGACTCATCAGTAGGAGCCGGTATAACTCCCTTTAACCACAATATATTTGGGTGAAGTATGTGGGATAATAGGACGGTACAATCTCCTATATTGTAGTAGGTGTTGTAAACCTTGTAACAAATTAGTTCAGTTATGATAAGAAGGATAAACCAAAGACAGCATTAACGGAAAGTTTAATCTCATGCACATTCGTTTCGTGCTTACTGGCGTCTCATCAGTAGGAGCCGATATTACGCCCTTTAACAACTTTATATTAGGGTGAGGAATATGAGATAATAGGATGGTACAATCTTCCGCATTCTCCACTCAAATATGTAGTGGTTAAAGAGCGTAATACCGGCTCCTACTAATGAGTCGCCAGTAAGCACGAAGCGAATGTGCATGAAATCATACTTTCCGTTAATGCTGTCATTGGTTATTCCTTCTGGTCACAACTGAACTAATTTGTTACTAGGTTGGCAACAAATAATAAATACTTGCATATATATTAGTTCTTCGTAACAAACAGTATTTAACAATTTTTTGATCAAAAAATGATCAAGGAATAAATAAGTTGTTTTTTTATATAACCTGGTTCCAAATCTGCATGTTTCATTATTCGAAGTTGTTTTATTTTATATAAAATTCCAGGGTTACACATGGAGATTAAAACCTATCTCATTTTACCTATCCATACATCGGGTTAAAGCACTAACGTCTTACTGTCTCATGAACATGAAATCTAATATGAAGATTTGAGTTATTAATGAACACAACGCTGCATTCTTTCTTGTGAGTGACTAATAAGGTGTTAGTTTAACGATTCCACATTGACTTGATATTAGAATTTTGGTGGAATGTCACCAGAAAGTCCAAAGAATCATCACATTAATGGTAACGTATAAATGAGACACTTATTCGACAAGATAATCGTAAAACATTATAACTAATGCTAGATTTATTATTTATTAGTTGGAATAGCTCCTTTCAATGTTGCTTAACTTAAAATAGAGTGGCAAACATTAAATGACGCAGAGTGTTCACATCAGGCGCATGAACGTAGTCTTGGAAGAGGCCGATTGATATTATTCTTAAACTAGGATAGAAAACTTATTTAAAAAAACTATTTCCTGCAGCGTGACACATCTACTAAATAACGGAACGGAATTTAGGGAGGAAAGAGCAAATCATGTATATTTTTATATTTATGAATGCAAATCCTACACGGCTAAAATATACAGTATAGACTATACACCAAATTAGACGGCAGCGGAACTAACTTAAATGGCAATCTACACTTCTATGTGAGTGAAATTTGCTGTGTTGGTGAAAGAACAGATTTCAATGACACTTGTCAATACCTATTGTCATTTCATCGCGTTTTATCTTCAGTAGTGCATTAAAAAGCGACACGTTTAGTTGATTCGCCATGTTGCCGCCAATACGTAAAAAACGTTTAAATAAAACTCTCAAAATAAAAGGTATGTGATGCATAAATGGAACTGCTTTCAAGTGCGCGAATGAACTTTGTATAATTTTATAGGAAATGTAAATAAATTTTTATGGAGACAAATATTGCAGACCATACAGGTCCATTATGGAGAACCTTTATCATGAAAAAATGAACAAATTTGTGAATATATATTAACATGCACATGTATGTAAAAATGAAAAATATATTGTGCAACAAGCTATATAATATAAATGGTATTAGTCGCGAGAGTCCAAAGCATTGGTTGGTCTAGATAAAAAAACAAAAAAATTATTACATAAACTACAGCAAAGATGATGGACAAAGAAATTCTCAATTGTTTAGGAATAGGCATTCAGTGCTCATATTTGAGGCAAAGATAAAAAAATTAATTTACAGACAATTAATCTTTGAATATTTTTATTTAATATGATCAAGTTATGGTTTTGTGTGCAAAAAACGCGGGAAATACTTTTTTTATTTAAAGAACCAGTTCTTCTTCTGGGGTGATAAATTGGGCAAGTTTGAAAGTCGCGATTCTGATGTCCTACTTCAGCTATTGTCTGGCAAATTGAAATGAAATATAAACTAACATATTTTTTTGGATATTATTTAGATTGGTATTAATGGGGAACGGAAACGCGCTAAAGTAAGACATCAATATATAGTTAAATCATTTACATAATAAATAGATATAGTACTTTTGAAAACATGATGTGGCTTATTATACATAATATAAAATAAATGATTGCCATGGTAATATTTTTTCCGAAGTTACTTTGGTTATATTTTGACTCAGATTTTTACAATGTACAACAAATCAATTTTTAACACAAAGTATAAAAATAACAACTGGTCTGTATAACTAACAGGTCGCAATCATATAATTTTCTTTAAAGTTTCAATAAAACGCATAAAAATATCAATTTCACGTAAGAACATAAAAAATACGATTATCTACTATTCTTAGATTATTTCTTAAAGAAAGATGCAAATGGTAAGTTAAATAAAATGCTATTTTCTGCGCAATACAGAATAAATTTGAAGCCGCAGGTAAACTAGATTCTTTAGTAAGAAAATATCAGCTGCTGAGGTTGAGCTCAAACAATATTTATCAGTATAATAAGTAAGTTGTCGAGCATACTGTCAATTAGTCAAATAAAAAACACTGGAATTTGAACGCCTGTTACAAATTAAATTTTGAATACATGTCTGCAATAGGGCAACACATAATTGAAACACTGAACCTGTGTTCTTCAGATGAGTCTTTAAGATAATCAACAAATAAAAGCAACAGAAATGAGTTAACAAAAAACTGCAGCTTCATTTATGCAAGCAGAAGGAGAATGCACAGACATAGAATACAAACTCGAGACGATACTCGAAATTGATAGTTTTTTCCCTTTTACGTATGAGTTCATTTTGGGTTAATTCAGAAGAAAGTAAAACAGAAATGGTTCTATTATCTGATAAAAAATAAATTTAACTTTACAGAATGAAAGGGCATTATGAAATGTAGTTTCTGATTACGCTAGATATTTATTTCTTGCTTTCATTGTTGTTTTTTCGCTTTTTGTAATTTTTTTTAGCGTACTGTTATAGCTAAATAATTTAGAAAAATTCGAATTATTTACTGCTTGAATACACATACGTGCAGGAAAATTTTCACCGTCTGGCTATCCTAGATCTTTTGACGAATTATATTATGTGCCTGATGAGTTGCGAGCAAGAACGAAATGCATGTGCGTCTGAGAATATACATTTTGTTTATTAAATTTGCGAAAAAATCCTGTCACTAGGCGCACACTACATAATACATAATTGCATATATTAGTTCTCCACAACAAAGAATACAAAAATACAAAGTTTCAATGATTTTTACAACAATTGCAATTAAATGTGATATGTGATGTAGATGAAGGTACTAGATACACAATGCTTTATACATTTTTGCGTAATCTAATTTGGGATATATAGGTAATAGCTCCATTTCCATGAATTCATTTAACTTATCTGTCTGTAGTTTCGATTTTGAAGGACAATATGTCTTATAATGGTACGGATTAATTTGTTGAAGAATTCTTCTTTAACATTTCTAGAAATTAAATTTGCATTTACGGTTTGCAGATTGAAATTAATCAATTAATGTTGAGCTCAATAAAGATACACACATTGTTGCTTATATGCATGTTTTTATATATGCATAAATCTGTATATGGCTTGTACACTTACGTTTAAAATGAAAACTAAATTTATATTTTTTAAAGCAAGTTTTTTAGCTTGAAGTAAACACCAATCACATTGTATTTAACCATTCGTCGAACAACATAACAAAACTACCGCCAGTCAATTTCAATGTATGCGAGATTGCTATATGTGAGAGCCGCATATCTAAATTGGATTTCCATATATACTCAACGGGGTTTGATCTTCGATAGTCATTGTGTTGTCGTACTCTGATGATCATCATGGAAGGTCGAAACGCGTCAGTGCGTTGGGGCTGGCGGTAGTTTTGTTATGTTGTTTGACGACTGGTTAAATACAATGGGATTAATGTTTACTTCAAGCACGCAGACTTGATTTAAATAATTGTTACCACCACCCGCGCAATCAATTATTGTTAAATTGTATTGCCTATATATATATGTGGCGAAAGCTGCAAACAGTTAATGTTCGTGACTGCAAAGGAATTGTGCAGCCGACATTTCCAGTCAATTTCAATTTATGCGAGACTGTTAGAGGTGAGAGCCGCATATCTAAATTGGATTACCATACATATACAATGCGGATTGATCTTCGATTGTCAGTGTGTTGTCGTACTTTGATGATGATTATGGAAGTTAAAAGGCGTCAGTACGTTGGGGCTTCCGGTAGTTTTGTTATGTTGTTCGACGACTAGTTAAATACAATGGGACAGGTGTTTACTTCAAGCTCGCAAACTTTATATAAAGAACTGTTACCACCACTCGCGCAATCAATTATTGTTAAATTTAAATTGGATATGCATATAAATAAATGTAAACTGATATTAGAATACACATATATGTGTAAAGGTTTTTTGTGTGTGTGTGGGTGCGGATATATTTGAGCATATATATGATTATATGAGAAAAGTTATTTAGACCGGATATTGGGTTAGACAAAAATAATTTAGAAAGTCAAATAAATAAAAAAAGATCTGTCTCGATTGAAGATGTGAAGTTTAACACAAGTTGTTTTTTCTGTGAGTATGGTGTCAAGCATAAAGATTGGACTGGGAAGGAAGCCCAGCAAGTTTTTTTTAAAAATTCCCCGAAAAGTACGTGGACGAAGTTTACAATAAAAATTAATTGTTGAAGGCTTCAGTGTGATGGGCCCAATGAGTACTCTTTAATCAAGGCAAAAGGCAAGCTGTGCACCAGGAAATGTAAATTAATCAGATTTTACCAACATGTGACTGTTATCAATTATCTCACAAAAGGCTATTGCGGAAACAACATAAAAGCTCAATAAAAGTTTCTGCTTATTTTTACGAACGCATCAGTTCAATATAAATTACAATGTTATTACTTCCCTTCAAAAACCGAAGTCTATTTTCGATGTATGTTCTGAATCTAATTTGTTAGGATGAAATATAAGGTGCTTACAGCATGACTTTATTGAAAGTTCCAAATTTTAATATTTGTTTTACATTTTGCACTTTTGCCAGTGTGAAGTAGTAATAGTTACATTTTTGTTGGTTCAGAGTAATTTCATTTATGCAATTATGTATTCTTTTTTGTGTACCTAATAAATCAATTTGTTCAAATAGAACCACGAAGTATATACTAAAGTCAGCAAGAACAGGAGGATATTCTCATATAAGCATTTGTTTCTTGCTCATCAGTAGGATCCGGTACCAAACCCTATTCCTAGTATAATTTTTTCTAGAAATTTGTGAAAGTTGAAAGGTCCTGCATTAAATATTTTTTCGTGCGTGTTTTTTCCTTTGCAGCCCATAAACGTATAGTTTGGCCTGAAAGCATATAACTTTCCTACATTACAGAAAGCGGGTCATATTTGTCAAAAGAAAATGTTAATAAATCAAGCTTGCGACCATTATATAAAATTCAGTTTAATTGTGTCTAAAAAATTGTACAGCATAGCATAGACTACCGTCATTCATACGCTCTGGGCATTTAGAACTTGAACTTTCATCGACAGAACATAACGAAAAACTGACTACTGAGGTTCAAAGCGCTATGCATGGATGAGCAAAGCGTACTTAGATGTACGGCCTTTCCATACATTCGACACAAATACGTTGTATTTGACTGGAAATATCGGCAGAAGAACTTTAATGCAGTTACGTTCAATAATATTTACAGTTTTTGCCAATTGTGTATTAGTTAGACAATTAAACAATCATTGATTGTGCGTGTTGTGGCAATACTTCTTTAAATTAAGATTTCCAGCTTGAGGTAAACATAAAATCCACCCTAACTAAATAGTGCACAACGTCAGTAAACACAAGTCAGTCAGATTTTCTCATGTTTTCTGTTTTTAAGTAAACAGGGAAGATTATGTAACTGTCTGGGTGTATAGAACGCAACAGTTAACTCATGTTGTCTTTCATGCATTACATGCGGTTGAAATGTCACTTGGAAAATTCGTAAGCAGTCATAATTAACATTTTTGGGGTACTAGTTTCATTCTTAGAAGTTTATAAACAGCAAAAAAATTTTTTATGCATGTCATACTTATACTGATTTAAATCTATTATGCTGACTTGCTGTCAAAATCAATCTCAAATGAGTAACACTTACTGTCAAATTTCGGGTACTCTAAAATTTTATATATGCATTTGGATTTATTTCGTTTAAATCCGACTTATGTCGCACTCTGAGGATGATTAACGAATGGCGCAACTTGCAGTAGAATGGAAATATTTTGTTCTCAAGGTTAATATGCGTTAATAATTTAATCAGAAATCCCCAAGTAAAATAAAATTGGTTGCAAAACGTAATTTATAGAAATTAATTTTTATATAGAATTTTCTGACAGTTAAGAAAATATATTCATTGGTAAATAAAGACGTAAAACTTTTCCAACATATTTTGTTAACTTCTTTAAATTAAAATAAAAGCCATAGTTTAAATAAGCATGTTAAATTTTATGTCGCTAAAATCAAAATTACAACAGCGATTATTGAGTTACTCGGATATGATTAGTATTGTAAATAACTAAAGCGCATTGTAAGTAATTTCTAAATTATTTAGTAGTTAAATAACATTTTAAAATCAAGTTCGTACACACAAGCACACACACACACACACATATATATATATATATATATATATATATATATATTTGTATATTTGTATTGCAAAAAAATGTATTGGGCTAAGACAGCTCACATAATAACAAAGTATAAAATTGCTGGTTTATTTCGCGAATATGCAACAAAACTGAAATTTTTCATGTATTTACATTCTCAAATTTAGTTTTACTTGCAAGTATGTATTAGGTGTTGCGAACCTAGTAACAAATTAGTTCGGTTGTGTCTAGAAGGATAAACGAAAGGCAGCATGAACGGAAAGTAAAATCTCATGCACATTCGTTTCGTGCTTACTGGCGACTCATCAGTAGTAGTCGATATTACGCCCTTTAACCACTATATATTTGGTCAAAGAATGTGGAATAATAGGACGGTACAATCTTCTAGACGAATGTGTAAACCTGCAATAGTGAAGCTAACATCATCTAAAGTCTACGACAATGCGACTTCAACGCCAACTCACACTATATAATATATATACCGAGTCTGTAAAGGATACTAACACTATGGCTATTGTGTTAGTAACCGATACCAACATTATTGTACCGAAAAGGTTACATGGTACTGACACTATGGTTTCCGAGTCCGTACATGATACCAGACTCGGTATGGATATCAATGTGTGCTAGCGTTGCAGCCGCAATGTCGTAGACTTCACATGATGTTAGCTTCACTATTGCAGGTTTACACATTCGTCTAGGAGATTGTATCGTCCTATTATTCCACATTCTTCTGCCAAATATATAGTGGTTAAAGGGCGTAATACCGGCTCCTACTGATGAGTCGCCAGTAAGCACGAAACGAATGTGCATGAGATTATACTTTCCGTTCATGCTGCCTTTGGTTTATCCTTCTGGTCACAACTGAACTAATTTGTTACTAGGTTCGCAACACCTAATACATACTTGTATAGTTAATAGTTCGTAACAAACAGTATTTAACTGTAATATATTAATTTTACTTGTTTGATTTGCATTTTATCGTCTTTTTCTTGTTTGTGATTATTGCGTATATATTTGTCACAATTATGGGTGTCTCAGTGCTCGAGTCTCTGTGCGTACAGGAGAAATGTGTGAGATATGGTTATTTTTTCGTGTTAGATTGAGTTTTGAACAAATATTCAATTTTTGTTGCTATTACGTGAACGCATTTTGCCGCCGTTTGTCGTCTTTCCTTTCATCTTGCTATTGAATTTTATCAGTTTAGAAACAGCGCATGTTGGAAGGATTTCAGTATTGATCGCCCATATTTTTGTTTAATTTCTCTAACTGATATCGATGTCAGAGAGGCTGTTTTCCCAGCTGTTCTTCTTCAGTTTGTGGCCAATCGGATCGAATGTGTGTTAAGGCTGGTCTAATAGAAGATCTAGCTTGCCTGGATGCTAGTAAATTGTAATTGAGTTGTGTAATTCGAGACCAGTCATTTGGAACATAATGATTAGAGAAATTGGAGGTACAGGCTGGGTGTCTGTTGTTTTTAGATAAAATGTATCGTATATCTATAACAATTTTACCGATTTCGCATTGTGTAGAAATAAGAAATTCCTTAAATTGGCTGCGTCTCGAGTTAATTTAAAAAATTTCCGGAATAAATTTTGCTGGATTCTTTTGATCATAAAATATATTGTGTAATAGTTGAAGGAATAAGACATCAAATATATATATATATATATATATATATATATATATATATTGCATGCGCATACATATAAAAATATATAATGATAAAAATTAAAATGGCAGTGTTTGGTTATATATATTTTTGTTGTAATCTCCAAAATGCACAGGATAGAAAATGCAATAAATTAACAAGACTTGTTGCGTTCTTAAATGGAGTTCTGCGATTAGTTTCCAGAACTGACATTGCTTGGGTTTCATTACGGAAGCAATTTTTTACAAATCTGAATTTTTGTTGATTTATTTAGATGGCATATTTATGTTAGTAGCATAAAATTCTCTTCTCGATTTAATAATTAAGTGTAGCTAAATTTTACCTTTAATGACAAAAAGCACGCCAAAACACATACAAATTAGACTAATAAATGTTAAAGATTAAACGTTTTGATGAATCGAATTATGTCTACTAGTCTTACCTTATCGCGTGGAAAGGATTAGTAGACAACACAATTAACTGAACGTGTCACTGCACAACACATTTATTATTTAGATAGTTATTTACTAAACAAAGTTCAAATTGCTCCAGGAACCAAAACATGACTGAGTACGAATATATCTTACATTATATTATTTTGAAAGCCACAAATAAATAAACAATAACAGTTTTGTATTAAAAATCAGTTGAAATCTATATCCGGAGATGGTGTAATTAATTCTAATTGGCTATTCTTTACGTGTTAATTAAAAAATATAACTTTTGTCGAAGTGGCTTAGGTTATTTGGCAGCATCTAAAATTTTCAAATATTTATTTTAAGGTCTTGTAGTAGTTGGCCGAAACTACGGAAGAAAATGTTTATGATTGATTTCAAAGCGAGTATTTTGCATATGCATTCTGAAAATAAAAGAGAAAATTTCTTATATCGATTGTTAAAATTTAGTTTGCAAGCTTGAAATAAACATCAATCCCATTTTATTAAACCAATATTAGAACAACAGAAAAACTATGGCCCGTCAAATAACGACGCGTTTCGACATTCCATGATCATCATTGTACGACAGAAAACTGACTAGCGAGGATCAACCGCTATGCATATTTATGGAAAGCAAAATTGAATATGCGGATCTCACCTCTAGTAATCTTGCGTTTATTTTTCTAGACTGGAAATGCCGGATGCACAATTTCTATGCTGTCACTCATAAATATACATGATACAATTAACAAAATCAATTATTGCGCTGGTGTTTTTAATTTCGCTTTCCATATATATGCATTTCGGTTTGATCCACGCTAGTAAGATTGTCGTCGTATTCTGTTGATGATCACAGCAGGTCCAAACGCGTCAGTATCTGTGATTGACGGTAGTGTTGATGTTGCTCGACGACTGGTTAAATAAAAGGGGATCGGAATTTACTTCAAGCTCGAAAATTTTATTTAAATAATTCTTATAATCATTCGCGCAATCAATTATTGTTTACTTAAAATTACCTATATATATTTTGCAAAAGCCGCAGAAAGATAATGTTCGTGAATACATTGAAATTGTGCAGCCAAAATCTCCAATCAAGTACAATATATGTGAGACTACAAGAGATGAGTGCCGCATATTCATTTTGGTTTTCATATATACGCATTTCGGCTGGATCCTCGCTAGACAGTTTTCCGTTGTACTCTGATGTTAATCATGGAAGGTCCACGCGTGTCAGTTCACGTGACAGATGGTAGTTTTCCTATGTTGTTGCTGTTAATTTGAAACAGACGTCCATCTGTTTTATGCTAGCTACAACGGTCCCATGAATACCAAATAAAGATTTAATCTGGCCATAAGTATTTGTTTTTAATTTTTCACCTTAAATTAAAATTTTATCAGTATTGCTTTATTTTATGAAGTAAGTGGTACAGAAAAATTATCTGACTGTGTGTTTATTTCCATTAAATTCGTTGCAATTCGTGAATTATATTTAAGACAACGTTGCTTACGCCAGCTTTTTTTTCACGAAATCTACGGACACAGCATGACACGTCTGTTTAAAGCCAAATAGAACCAAACAAAGACTCCTTGTTAAATCAAAATTTTCCGCAATATAAGAATATTATATCTTACGCGTTAAATTTTTTAAATTTGTAAAATAGATTCAGATAAAAACGATACGGAATTCAGTGACAGGCAGTGCCAATCAAAAACTAAATAAAATTTTAATGGAATATAAAGTACTTTTTGATTATTTCTTTGCTTATGCCGACAAAATTTATTTAATCCAATCTTACCACAATCTTATTATAAGTATATATATATATATATATATTTCTTATTAGGAAGAAAGAGCACATTAATAACAAAATGGATAAAGGCCATTTATTTCGTGAATACTAATCATCGCTTATACAATCATACATATTTATACATTTTGGGTTTTCAATTGAATATTCTAGTGGTAACAAATCTGACTTGTTTTTACTTCTGTTTCTTGTTTTGGCTGGTTGGTAAGTGTGTATGCGTTTGTGTTTATGTGTTCTTTCTTCTTATTATAAATAAACTTTGTAATGTTAAAAGGCATGGACATTACCAATAAATTTGAAAAAATATATATAGAAATTTCTAATAAGAAAGAAAAGACACATTAATAACAAAGTGGATAATGGTCATTTATATTGAGAATACTAAACTTTGCTCTAGAATCCTTCATTTATATACATTCAGGGTTTACATTTGAATATGTGGGTGGTAACAAATATGACACGGTTTTCTATTTCTTGTTTTGGCTAAACCAGCTATGCTTCTCTGCAAAATACTTCAACCAATATAAATAGTCATAAACGCAAACACTAACAAGGACTCATTCGAGATAGCAGATGATATGAAGGAGAAGAACATTCTTCAGAATAAAATGGACTCACTTGAAGTTTCATCCTTATTTACAAACATACAACTAGATAAGACAACAGAGATCTTGCGTGACCTTATTAAAATGAGTTTTATGATTTCCGTATAGACACCAATGACATCAAAGAACTCATATTAGCATGTACAAAAAATGTACAATTTACACTTAAAGGGATATACTACCGCCAGATCAATGTTGTAGCTATGAGAAGCTGCATTGCACCCCTCCTGGCAGATGTATACATGTATCACCTTGAAAAAACGAGCCTAAAATGTATAAATGACCAGTGCGCACTCTACAAAAGGTATGTAGATGATATATTGTTGTTCATCTCAGACCTTTCCGAAATCCTCAAACAAGCAATTGGAGCCGATCCAGATATCAAATTCACTCTCGAGGTAGAGAAAGACAATAGTTTTCCCTTCCTTGACATCAAACTCACTCGAGAAGCAAACGGAGATTTGACACTGGCCATACATAGAAAATCCACTTTCACCGGACAATACATTCACTACAACAGTATTGTGCCAAAATCCCACAAAAGAAACTTAGTAAACAACCTAGAAAACAGAATCAGGAAGATCTGCTCTGAACACAAGATTGAGGAAGAACTGGGCTACCTCAGGAAAATTTTGCTAATGAACAACTACCCAGAGCGTTTCATTGATGTCAACATCAGACCACGGCAGATTCGTAGTAGAGAGGATACCGGCAAGCAGGTTTTCCTAAACTTACTATTTAGAGGCGACGTACCAGCCTCAATAATTGCACGGCGGCTGAATAGAATAACTAAGGACAACTTTCCCAGTGTTAAAGTTAATATGACATTTAGTACACAGAGAATCATGAGGTTGGATGCCAAAGATCAATTGCCAATTGTCTCCAAATCATTCATAGTCTACAAATTCTCATGTATGTGCGGTAGCACATATATCGGACGTACGAAGAAGCAATTGATAAGCAGAATCCAGCAACATTTGCCACAGAAATTGATTAACAAAGGCTTGCCACCGTCAGGAAAATCAGCTATTTCCGATCATATATTGGCAACGGGGCACCCTGTCATTTCGACCAATTTCACAATTCTACATATAGCAAAATCAGAAAAATTATTATTTATTTTTGAAGCCCTTTATATTTAACAACAAGCACCTCACCTTAATATTCAAAAGTTTCATCAACATGATATTCGAATCGACTGGCCAAGAATAAAAAAAAATTCAACAACAATTTACTAGTATCCAGGCAAGACCGAAGAAGCCTTCGACTAGAATCAACCAACAATCAATGGGATTGGCAACAAACTGAAGATGAGATAACAGAGGCGCATACAGTGACAAAAGTTTCCCATCAATATGAGCGTTCAACACTGCAATCCAAACTTGCGCTGTTACCAAGTGAAGAATACAAATTTGGGCAACAATGTGAAACGATAAACTACACTCGGAAAAATAGCACTCGTACACGTAACAACGAACAATTCGAACAGATGGTTAATTCTCAAGCCATCAATACAATAATGACCAGATCTCAGACACCACTTTGCAATACCTTGAGAAGCGCCATTACATGCAAACAGGCACACAAACAGACACAAACGCATACACAATTACCAATCAGCCAAAACAAGAAATAAAAAACCAATTCATATTTATTACCACTAACATATTCAATTATTAAAGATTTTAGAGCAAAGCTTTGTATTCTCGAAATAAACGGCCATTACCCGCTTTGTTATCATTATGTTTTTTCTTCCTAATTAGAAATATACCGTGCAATATTCGAAGGCAATGGACATAATATATATATATATATATATATTTATATATTTATATATAGGATGATAGTTGGAAGATTAAAAATTATTCTGCATAACCTACTGACGGAAGGTATTTTTTTAAATAGTATAGAGGTTACATTGATTTTTGCAAGTTTTCTGAATGCAGTTCTTACTTAAATTCATATGAGAATAAACCACTGTTTTGTGAACAATGGAAAATCTAAGCATATTCTTTTAAAAATTAGTACGATTGGTAATTTAGAATTTAATTTAAATTCGGATACTATTCAAGAAATTAACAAACATTTCACGACCTTATCTGCAATATTTGATTAAGGTAACACACAATGTAAGGTAATCATTCCAAAATGCGCAAAAAGATTCAGAAAATTCAACAGAAGAAATCAATTTTCCAAAAAGAAAAGGTTTAGCACAAAGTGATAGTTCATGATTTTTAGTTAATTTTAATGAATCACAACAGATTTAGATTATATATATTAAAAATGGACAAGTATCAACTTGAATATTGACTAAGGTTTAAATTTTATTAATTTTTTTGAAAAACAATTTTATAAGATAATACCACGCCATGTCCCAGCTATTAAAACAATGTTAGATAGCTTAATTAAGCATGCCATATTTTAGTCGGTAATGTCTCACTATCTTATAAGTTAGAAATTGCGAATGTGAATTGTCTCCAAATTGCTGATAAAAAGTTCATGATTTTTTAATGCCGCGTGCATTTAATAAATAGCATAAAACATTTACTCTAAATTAAAATTGCTAATTAAGATGGAAACAATCAACAAATAATATAGCTACCGTTTAGCAAAAATATATAGGTGTTTATAATTACATATCTATAAGATGATGTATTTGGATGGAAAACATATAAGTTCTATGATATATAAATGCATTTGAATTAGATTTTCGAACATAAATTCAAAAGGAAACAACCTAACAAATAAATCTAGTACACATTATTAAAATAAAGTACACCATGTTCAAGCACAAACCTAAATATATATTATAATTGTTAAAAATTACCTATGACTAAATATCAAGGTGCACTTATACCTTATCCTTATTTCACTGAGCTGTTCGAATAAAACCGCTAATTTAAAAATATCTTTTAAAAAGTGGTTTTCCCAATTTAATGCGTCATGTTTCCTAAATTATCAACTAATTTTAATGTCCACGTAATAAATTAATGATCAAGAGATAGACAAAATTAATTGATTAAATTATGTGTATGTGAAAACTATTGCAACTGGAATAACATTAAAAAATAAAATTATATGCAGCTTGTAGCGATGTCTCTTGTTGATGCACAGTTTCTTCGGCTCTGCTATTCGAATTAAATTGTTTGAAATGGCAATGCAAACTGAGTGATTTTATAAGCATTATTGAACCTTGATGACATTTATAATAAATAGTTACGGAAAGCCGATTTTCTTTGTCAAATTGGCTTTCAATTATAAACAATGTTAGGCGGCATTACGAGCATACCAAGGAATACACGTTGCTAATTAAACAACAAAACTCGTGACAAAACACATATTTTATGTCCAAATCTGATTTAGTGAAAATTTTAACAGCCTCCGTAATTTTAACCAATTTATAGTCAATGCGCGATCTGATCTCGAAGGGAACTATATTTCAAAAAAGATAGTCTGCGATTAAAGACAATGACAACATTTGTTATTACAACATTTAAAAAAGGATATATGGAATACTTGCCAATAAAATGATATAATCAACAATTTAAAAATGTGCACCCATGAAAATCAATGAATGAGATCTAATCAATATATAGAGATGACAGAAGGAAACTTGACACTCACCCATGCAATCTAAATTTTAGAAAAATAAATTATTTGGTAAAAGACAAATAATATGCATTTTATTAAAAATTTATGCATACTTATTTAAAATGTTATGCACATATTAAAATACTGATATTTATAAAAATTAAACAAAAGATATTTATTTTCATTTAAATATTTGCTAGTCTTTATGCGTTATCACAGTGAGTGTTTCTGATGTATTTTAATTGTTTATTGTAATAATATACGTAGTATGTAGTCAGAATTAAAAATTAAATAAAATACGTAGACCGTATTATTCACGGTTCAATAAACGTTTATTAACTGCCAAATTGGCATATCCGAACAAGCTTCAAAGTTATAGACAATGAGAAGATTCCACAAGCAAAGGGAAGTTTATAAAAGAAGAAGTTTATAAAAGAAATTTATCTTTAAATTAAGATATTTCTAAATAACAACATAATATTTTTTTAAATATTTTATTTACAGGTCTCTCTTCAGTTCGAGTAAGATTGTGACCCATCTCGATTTTATTTTATTTTCAACCAATCTGTTTCTATTTGGTTTTAACAATTAAAACCAAATTAATTGGCCATTTTATTTAATGCGAGAAAAATTAAATAAGAAAGATTGAAATTGAAAATAATTGTTTATGAATATGGCAATTTAAGTAAGCTTAGATATAAAATTGATATTAAAAAATTAATGATTTTTTACTGAGTTTGAATATAAATCAAACTATAATTATTTCGTAAATTAAATTTACCTGATGCAAGTTAAATCACATTTAATTAAACTCACCTGTTTAATTTCCTCAATAAAAAGTGTAATGACCCACGCAATTACTACATATTCTACTGGCGATATTTTTATACGAAAGTCAACGAGGAGTAAGTAGCTGAAGAGCAGCAAAAATGTGACGTAGGAAACCTAAAAATGTAAAGGAAAAATAATTTAACTGTGATTTTACATGCTAAGAGTGATATTTTATAGTCAAATATTTAAAACGAGGTAATGTACGCAATCGATTGGTTGCTCCCTAATTTTACACTCTCTTAAGTTTACATTTTTCTGTTTTGTTAGGATTTTCAATTTATAAAATAAAGGAATATTCAATTGTAGATACTTGAGATGAAAATGAGAAATACCAGTAGTTTTCTGATAAATTATTTTCTCTTTTTGAATATGGAAATAGTACTTTGAATTATGTAAACGTTTTTTTAAACAAAATTTAACTTGGCAATTACAGATTGAAAAATACGTGTTTAATTACTCTAAAAAAATGAAGAAATGAAACAGAGATGCTTTAAGGGATTGAGTGAACTGTTAAATAACAATTCTATTAAAAGATAAATAACCAATAGAAATGTTTTCAGAGAATGCATATAGCAGTAAGAACGTAATATTTTAAAAAGAAATAACAGTTTCATTCGAATGGAGTATACGAATAACCACATATTGAAAACAAAAAATAAAATAATTAATTTGATCTTAGATAAGAAATAATTTTCACTAAAATAAAATTAGTGCGAAATAAATAATACATTATTTTAGAGCTATTTGTGGAATATAAAAAGAAGAAGCTCGAAAATCTTTTGAACAAAAAAATTACAGTACCGGTTTTCCCATGCAATACCAACGCTCAAGATATTACAATACAGCATATTTCCACAACTCACTAACACTTCCTAAATGCCAAAAGCATTTGTATAATAAAAAGAGAGTTTGTTTAATGGAAAATTGCAATTATTTTAGAAATCCGAGTAATTTGTTATGTAACTTATACACAATTATATGCTTTTACATGTAGCTACAAGATTATACAAAATTAAATGATACAGGAGTGTTAGATAACAGTTTCTAATTCTATCTAGTTGACATATAATTTATATAATAAACGAATTAATGCTGAACAAAACAAAAAAAATATCAAATAGAATTGTACAAGTATAAAAGCAACTATAATGTAAGCTAGATTACAATGTAAGTTATCAACCTATCCAATCTTACTTACGTTATATATATATATATATATATATATATATATATATATGTATTGCTGCTTAATTTTCGCTAGTCAGTTTGTTCACCTACTGTGATGAAGATCTCAAGAGTTTGAAACGCGTCAGTACATGTAACTGACGGTAGTTTGTGTACAACTGGTAAGGAAATGTAGGATCATGCTTAACTGGAGCTGGTTAATTTTATTTAAATACCATTATAATAAGATTGTTTATAGAGTTGTAAAATCGTCGAAAAATTTGCTTTCTGATATTAAAATATCAAACATTTAACATATTAGAAATTTTAGAGACACCATAAATAAATGTCCAAAATAATTTATAATAAATTTAGCCTTTGCAAAGCATTAAAATTATATTTTAAGTATGCCATATGTGTACAAAAATTAATTTTAATAGCGTTTAAACAATGGTATTTATTGAAGGTATAGTTAACAAAATTTAACATGAAAAAACAGAATTTATTTAAAAAAATATTTAGTTGACTGTATTAACAATATAAAGCAAAAATTATATTTTACATTAAAATGGCTGTACACCCAAATAATATTACAAGAAGAAAAATAATTTTAAAAGTTATTTTACAAAAACAATAAAATAACTATAAAAATTATCTTTAGAATTTACATTTCTGAAAAGGAAAATTAAAGAAGTACTCTTGGGATAATAATATAAATGCTGAAATTCGATAAACAATTACTTTTAATATCTTAATTTGAACTTTAACTATATTCACTAAATTGAAATAATCAAATCAATAATATTTTAGCAAACTTTAAATTTATAAATGTTTATTCAAAGTAAATTTTCTCGAGGATTATGACGTAAACATTAATTATAGCTGAGATTTGAATAAAAATTAAATGAAATCATTACTTTAAAGAGACTTTCATTACAAAATGGAAAGTAAAGTTATCGTTTGAGTAAGAGTAGATCTAGTTATTAAAAAGTCGCATCATAACAAATATCAATAATAAATATTTTTTATTTAGTAAACAATGCTATTTTACTTACCGTATTATATACGAATCTTACAACGGGTGCCATGTAAAAATCACGAATTTTCGAGACGTATTCTGTCATATCTTGATGAAGCTTTTCCGTGAAGCTACATATAAAATAAAAATGCATTAAAATGAACATTAGAATGTAGAATAATCAATTACTTTTTAATATTCAAATTATAATAGATTTTGCACTTGTTCATTACAAGTGTCCTGATTATTTGAAATTTATTTATTTAATTGTGCATTATATTTAATTTTTTTCAGAGCTTTACAAAGTATCAAATTATAGCGTTCAAAACTGCAAAGTATCTTGAAAGAAATTAAAAGAAAAACCTACGTTTTGTGGAGAATTCTACGCTGATTTGTCTTTGTCAAATAAAATAGTTTGTGGATTGTGTGGCGAATTATTTTTAAAAATCACGTAGAATAAGCCAGATTACCGCGAAATGTTATAACTGTATTCGAGCAATGCCTGAGCGCATGGATTTACTGGAGTAACAGGTGTTCAGAACATTTGTAATTCTCAATATTGGTGAACTAAAGCACACATTTAAATTGATCGTGTTGGTAACATGTACGGACTTGTTAAGCATGTACCATGTACCTTTTTGGTACTATAATGTTCGTATCGGGTACTGACACAATGGCCATAGTGTTGGCATCATATACAGACTCGGGATATTTATTATATAGAGTGAATTAGCGTTGAAGTCGCATTGTCGAGACTTTATATTATGTCAGACTTACTTCTGCAGGCTTAGACATTCTTCTAGGATATTGCCCCGTCCTGTTTTCTCACATACCTCATCCAAATATATAGTGAGCAAAGAACGTAATACCGGCTCCACTGATGAGTCGCCAGTAATCGCAAAACGAATGTGTATGAGGTTATACGTTCCGTTCATGCTATTTTTGGTTTATCCTTCTGGTAAGAATTGAACTAATTTGGTGATAGGTGCGCAACACCTAATAAATAATTGTAATTTTAATTTCTTTAGAAAACGGTATACTTAAATATTCAGTAATAATTACTTTTACACGAAAGAATATCTATTTTTTTGGTCAAAAAAAGTGGTGCAAATCTAAATTAATATTTAAAATCACTAATTAAAGTGCAAAATTTTATATGTTCCACGAAATTTATTTGAAAGTTAAACCATTAATTAAATATAAGCGAAGGCTTGATTCTCTTACGCTGGAAACTGTAAAATCTAAACGTTTTAACGTGTATACAGTTTGTAGAAAAAACTAAATGAAAGTTTCTGTAAATTCCAATATAATACTTTTAACTGATCCATAGTTTTTAATGCAGATTTTTCAATATATAATGTATAATATAAGGTATATATATATATATATATATATATATATATATATATATTTATATAAATTGAAATATTTAAAGTTTTTTAATCATATTGTAAACGAAAAATTTTCGGAAAAATATTTAAGACATCTATTTGAATTGAAATCGACCCATGTCAACATATTTGCCATTAGCCTTAAACATTTCGTAAATAAATGAAACATTCGTTAGATGACATTTTTTATTTTGTCACATTTTTCAAGTCAGTAATCCACACTAAGTCTATGCTGCTATGGAAAGTTTTTCAAATAATAACAAAGGATAGACGCCAATATTAGGCTCATATTCATGAACAAGTGAAATGTAATTAAGCACATAATATCATATCCTGAGTAGCTAAATTGTGAAAAATACAATAACATGAAACCAGATTATCAAATTCTGAGCTTAAATTATGATCATAAACAAATTTTCCACTGATTTATGTGTCTAATGCCTTGATAGTATACCATTCTACAAGTTTACGCGCACGAAATTTTTCTGTCCGAAGTATTTACTTTTATTGATGAACATTAATTAATCCACATCAACTTTTGAAAATATATGATTAAGAAATGAAGAAATTTTAATAATCAAGAAGGCCCATTGAAGCATATAATACATAAGTTATAAAAATGTCCAATTCAACTATTTAATCGTATACGCATATTAATATTTTGGACGTGTAATTAAAATTTAGTTTATTAGCACTAATTGCATGTTCAGTATGCACTTTTTAATAATAAAAAGCAGCGTCCATATATATATATATATATATATATATATATATATAAATTGAGATGAATTGCTGATATTTGTATTCTTGCAAATTATGTGATTAAAGAAGAAATTTTAACTAATATTTCTGTGATTAATTTCGCGAGTTCCATTCGCGGGTTGTTGCTTTGCACTAACATTCCCACAAAGATCCGATTGATCACCATTTTCCACTATGCATCTGGGTACGTAAATTATAAAGAATTTATCAATTCGTACAACAGTCAGATACAAAATCAGACATGTATTTATAATTCATTATCGGAGCACGACGGCAAATTGACTAAAGAAAATTAAACGATTTCAGAAAGTTTCCAACATCAGAAGATACTTCACATAATTTAAAAAAAATATTATAAAAAATGTTTGCATAAGCTGCTTACTAAACGTAGAGTTAAAATGCCAAACTTTAAAGAATGCACAGTTACTTTAACTATTTTTGACTGGAGCTTCTAGATGACATTTATTCATGCTTATTTATTTCTCTTGCAGTTATTGCTGTGCGAACATCTCTGACGAAGAATGCATTCTCTTATATATTTTAATATGATATTCCCTTTATTAATAAGCTGGGAATAAATTCGAATAGATCGTAAAAGTGACAAAAGCTGAAAATAATAATTTGAGGTACTTTTTATGCTGAACTACATTAGAAATATAAAGGAGAATTTGGAAATGATACAAGATATATTGACAAAATTTTTCAGATTTGTAATAATATACGTGAATTGATGTGGCGATAAGAGTTGTTTTAAGAAAATTAATGCGTGAAATCAATTCAAGGGTTGATGAAATTAAACGTTTACAATAGGTATATTTTTTAATCAAAATCAAATGTTCTTAATGTAGATCATATTTGTCTCAAAAATTCGAAGGTCTTACCTATACATAATTAGTCGACAAAGAATTTAAATCATTTCTCACACTGGAAAACTAATTCAGTTTAATAATAAAATTATTAATGGAAAATTTGCTGCGCAAATTTCGATAATAACTCTTTTAATCAAGTTTGCGAGCCTGATATAAACACCAATCCTATTGCATTCAAATAGACGTCTACCAACTTGACTGTCGGTAGTTTTTTCTTATTTTGCGACTGGGAATGCCATTTCCTTCAAACTTGCAAACTTGATTTTAAAGAAAAATATTTATAACAGTTCTTAAATAGTACTACACTAAAAAGTCAGAAGATAAACTGATGCTAATAATAAAAAAAGAAATCTGTCATTTTAAAACGTTCTCTTAATTCAATGTCTTCACGTATATCAAGTAATTTTTTATAATTAACATTGATTTATGCTGTTGTAAAAATTATTAAGTACTTATTGGTGGCGTGAAAAATAAATAAAATGTCTGTAAATAATTTCGTGATACCTATAAGGCATAAAATGTTTTTCTAACCGCATGTCACATAAATTTAATTTCTCTACTATCTAGAAAATGCATAATTTTATTAACTTTTTAGATTATTATGATGAAAAAAATGTCACTACTATTTAATTTGTACTAATGTATAAACTGTCAATTTGACTGCAATATGTAACATTTTCATACATTGCTTTATATTTTTCATAAAATTAGTAATATTCTCCACATAAAATCATCAAACTAAAATTGTGTTTCAAATCTATAAAGGAAACTGTTAAATATTGAAAAAGATTTTGAATTTACGTATAAAATATAAAGGATTTTATATCATCTATATTAATTTTTAATCTACTAAAATTTTTAGTTTCATTAAATATTAATTTTATCTTTATAAGAATGATTATTATTTGAATGAAATTTTTTGAAATTTATTTGTTTTATTATTATTTTAAAAACAATAATATCAATTATTAAGTCTAATTAATTGAACGAAAATAGTATTTCGGGCGGTGATAACGAAGCAGACGTGCCCAGGTTAAAGCCCTGTCCACGGCAAATTCTGCACAGTGCGTGATGGTTTCCCAATAAGGACAAAACCGGATTACTGAATGAACTGACTTTTCTTCACTATACAAAACAGTTTATACTGACAAATGTATGTACATAATGGGTCAGTTGTTTATATCAAGATCGCAACCTTGATTAAAGTAATGTAAATAATTGGACTAAAGTTGTCACGTAAAACGAAATTTCGTAATAAATATCTCCATAATGCTAAAAATAATATTAAATATATCAAGGACTTAACTTAAACTATGGCTATTAAGTAAAGTTAGAAAGGCCATTTCAATTATTTTGTATTTTTTATAACCAAATTATCTTCATCTTTTAAAGATTATTTTTTAAAACTTTGAAGGCAATGTTATTGCTTTATATTTGATATTTTACTGGACCAAAATAGTAACATCAAATCATGGATTTCACCAAAAACTTATTTCATTTTCACCAATGTAAACACAATAAAAAACAATTTCTTAAAAATATATTGTAGAGAGAAACCTTTTCATGTCATAGCTTCTTTATTTCTTTATTAATGGTATCTTTTTGCATATAAATGGTAATGAATTAAAAAATGATGAATACTTATTAAAATAGCAGATATTGGTTATTGAAATTAACGTCAGATATGCTGCTTTTGCAATGTAAAATCAATCTAATTTAATACAAACTATATAAAAGACCAGGTAATTCAGTCAAATGAGTTCTGGAATACATATTGTATATTTTCTAAACGTGTTCTAAAAAATTAAATTATAAAAAAGTAAAATTGAACATTTCAATATTATTCAAATAAAATATATTGCTTTGTTTATGTTCTGGTCCATGTTTATGTTTGCCAGAGTCAACTTATTAAATGCATTCGTTGCTCTATTTAAACCATGTTGATTGAATCTTAATTTATGACAAAATTTTTCCTGTGAACTTTGCGCATCTATATCAGTTTTTCATAAAGTTTAAATGCCAGGGAAACGCTTATTTTTACCTTTAAAGTAGCGTAAGAAAATAACGTGAACTATTTCACAACTGGTCAACTTATACGAATGGAGTTAATTGAATTGGGCACATTTCATTTGGCCATAAGAAATTACTCTTTCTGACAACAGAATAATTTATTTCACTCGCTTGTTTTATATAGCAGCATTTAATAATAAATTTCAAAACTTCGCTGATATATCATTGATCGACGATGATTTAGTAGCAATATTCTATATATTGTTCATTACTGGATTGTTTAGATTACATATAAATTTATTCAAATATTCGCAACGCTTAATAAACTTAAAAATCAAATTATCGTTCTCCCCTAATTAAAATTCAAATACAGTTTTATGTATCCAGTATGATGCATTATAAATAGCAAGAAATTCAGCTCGATTAACGGAAATACTTAAAAGCCAATTATTTTTAGAATAAGAAATACAAATACTTCCGAATTTTATTTATCGATGAAGCTTGCACATGAAACAGTGGAACATTTCTTTTATTTTATTAACTGGTATACTGAAGAAATAAAATGAAAGAATTAATTTTGATTAAATGAAAATGGCGTTTTATATATAAAGTCAACAAAATATATAAAATATATCCAAACATTTTAACAAGACGTATATTTATGCTGTATCGCAATGGACCTGGAATGTCCCATTTTAATGCTACATCACATAAAATTTGTTTTATTTTAAACAGGTATTGACAACGCATCTCGCATTAACCAAAAGTGAACAGCGTTTCTTTGGGGTTTTTTTATTTTCAAGAGGCAAAACATAAATAGTTATATACATTTGTGCAACACAAACCTAAATTAAAACTTATAGAAATGTGGAGGCCCACAGGCACAATTCTAATTAGATGAGAATTACAAAGAGGTAATTAAACCTAGGATGTATTTAAATCTGATTCAATTTAAAATATGTGAATGACAGCACGTAACGCAATCTTTCGTTTCTACTTTGTGTCGTTACCTGTGTAGGAGAATATTCTGCGATCCATTATCAACTGTAAAATACTCAAAGCTAGTTTTTTTATTACTCCCTCTTTTATTTATGTTTCAATTATGCTCATTAAACATTAATAATAAAATTATTAAATACAGCATATGATTCAATCTGCAAGCAATCAGATGAATTTATAAACAAAGTCATATTGTAAACAATCTCAGCCAAGTCTTTTTTAAAATAAGTAGTAGCTGCTAAATTTTCACGTAGACGTTCATATATAGGAAGACCCAGTAAAAGATTTAGTCGGCAATTGCAGGAGCATATGTCAAATTGACTGATGCAAACAAAGATTGCTGTTGCACGTAAGTTTATAAGCAAACATGTCTTTGTCTGTGAAAATATAGAAAAGCCAACGAAACGCAATTCAATTTTGTTTAAGTCTACATACATATATATATATATATATATATATATATATATATTTCATTATTGGTTGGTGATCGCAGTAACTAGACATTGTTTAGAACTGCGAAAATGAAAAAATGGTTTGTGCTTTGGCATTACCATTTTGACATTAGAGACTCGTTGCGACATTGTTCTAATGCTCCGTCTGGTTGATATTATCGAACTAATAATTTTATATATTTTGTATGTTTACTTTCTGTGTCGATCGCATTTTCTATTTTGTCACATTAAATTCCCCAATTGTATTTCCTTTCGAAAATCACTTGAGAAGCGCTACTGTTATATCTATAGGTTTATTTTAAACGTCATATGTGAAAATAAGTGATTCACTTAGTAGAAAAATTGCTGCCACATCACAATCTGCTTACAATTCTTGATCAACTGTATCTACTAAGTCAAAAAAATTACAAAATTTAGTGGTATTAACTTCTTTTAATCAAGTGCGCTAGTTAACTTTAAAGAGAACTTCAATTTTTAATTCGTTTTGGAGCGGTCTAAATAAATGTAACTGTTGTTCGTGCAACGAATTTAGGTTTAACTGCTTAATTGAGGTGTAACGGCTCCAATCAATTCGCATCATCACACACGTTTGACATTTCGTACTGTGCACTACGCGTGACTGATGACGCTTTCTCTAATTGACTTTCTACCTACAATGACTTCTGGACTTGCGTTAGTCACGCTGTGTCACCTAGTGACTTGGATCTCAGTCAAAACAATCTTCTTGTTGCTGCACATCTAGTCATACGGATCGATTATCTATTAATCGGACTTCTAATTGTGCCAGCCACCACGGTATTCCCGCAGATCTTCAACAAGTCAATTCTGAGCCTTCACACAGCAACTGGTTTAAAAAGCTGTACTAATCAGGGTGCATTCCCACCAAGAAACACCAGCCAGTCAACCAGAAGTGGCTTCAAATTTCGGCATTTGCCGGAGAACGTAACTCCGGCCCTGAAAAGGGCCCCTCACAGAGACTATTTACCATATTTACTACCCTTAACCACATTTTAACTTCACACGGCATGTATTTGCGGCCGAGAACTATACAGAGTGAAGATAAAATTTATTGGAATCAAATTTGGATCTGATATGACGCAATTTAAATATGCCAAGTAAAACGAAATATATAAACAAGCTGCATAGCAAAGAGCAGTTGTATTAATTTGTGAAACTGCTTGCACAAAAGCGGGTTGATGTTTAACTAAAATACAGAGACGCGATTTAAATAAATGATTACTTATTTTAAAAACATAACAAGTAATAATTGTGTATAAGACAGCGGAGCATAATAACTACTGAGAAAAAATTAGTCCAGAAGGATATACTCTTGGTGAGCAGAAAACGAAATGTGTTATTTCATGTGCAAATACGTTTTATTCTTACTGGGAGCTCATCAATAATTGCCGATCACACGCCCATAACCCACCATATATTTGGTCAAGAAATGTGTGACAATTGTACATTACAGTATAGCATACGAATGTGTACACAAGCTGTGATGAGACATCGAAGCTAATTCACTTAATATATTAAACACCGAGTTTGTAAATGGTACTCATCTTATGGATGCCGCGTCCGAACATGATTACAGCACTAGAGTAGCCGAGTCGGCACATGATACCAGCACAATAAGTTTTAAGCCATGTTGAATTTCACAAAAAGAACGGAGAATTAAAACTACTCCTGTACACATTTTACTCCAGACAATCAGTACACTCTGGCCTTGATCGATATTAGTTAACACTTTTCGTGGTAATGTTTACATATTTCAATTAAATAAATAACAATTGTGTACTTTGTTTTGCGCATTTAATAACATGTTCGTTCAAACAAAACCAGAAGTATAAACCAAAGTCTGTTTGAACAGAAGTTATAATTTCACGTGCAAATTCGTTACATGCTTAATGTCGAATAATCACTAAGAGCCAGATTTACGCCCTATACCACTTATATATTTTGGTAAGGAATTTGGGACAATTGGACGGCAGATAATCCCATACGAATGTGTAAACCAGCGGTAGTAGAAATAACTTTAAATAGAGTCTTCGACAATGACACTTTGAAGCTAACTTATTATATGTAACATATACAGAACCTATAAATAGTTCAAAAGAAATTATTCTCGGGTGGCTAAATCATAGAATTGGAACTAAAGTCATCGGATTTTACTATAGAATTATGAATCTGACTCGATCGACATCATTTATCATATTTTATAGTTAACACGATATATTTGAATGATATATATATATATATAAAATATACATCAATATTCGTTTAAACCAATAGCATAAAATGCATTGAGTTTTCCAACCAAAAGTAGTCAATGTGGTATTCATAATATCAATATAAAGTAGCTTACCGTTTTTTGCCCGTGTCTTTCAAATCAGTTATGCTGAAATCGCTATCTTCTTTTTCGATTACTTCCTCAGTTTTAATGATTTCCTAAATAATAGAAACATTGTTATATTGTATATGCAAACTTTACGGTTAATTAAATTCAAAGACTGCTATTTTATATAAATATTGATAAAAAGTTCATCGACCTAAGTATACATCAGAAAGCGAAAGTTAAAAAGTTCTGCTTTGGTGTGGAATTTTCCTTGGAATATGTATTACCCAAGACAGGTAACTTGTAAAGTATTTAAGAAAATCGCAGAATTTTTGTAATACTAGTAATATTGGTTTCAGGCTCTTCTATATCTGTTTAGAAAATTTCATATGTAATGCTGATTACACATAGATAGAAATTTTAATATTTAAAGATTTAATATTAGCCGGACCTTCAATTATTTTCATTGGTTTTAATCAATTTAAAAAGGAGTCATGTCATCATTTTCAAATGCTGAAATAATTGACTACTGTAAGTGTGAATTAATATTTTAAATGTTATCAACCGAACGTACTTCGTTCACTCATAATTAAATCATCCAATTCACTAAGAGATCAAACTAGTTGAGTTAAAGAAAATATCCTTACTAAAACGTCAAACGTTTGAAATTGCAATTTCTGAAGCTCAGTTTTTGCATCGCTAGGCAAATATTGTTGTATTAAATATTTCGTTAAAATTGCGCCACGAATAATTGAATTAAGCGGTACACTCTAATTGTTTTTGATGACCTGGCTGGTATTTTATATGAACGAAGGAGTTTAATGATTGGTACCACTAAGAAAAAACTTAATATTATAAAACATTTTATTGCCTCCAGACGAAAAGAAACGACGAAAAATTAAAAATTTCCCTAAGAATACAATTCATATAACTTCATAAAATACAAAATAACCGTTTGTCTCGAAATCGTTAAATTTATAGCGAGTAAGAAGACTTCCTTTGGTTGCCAAAGCCTCTTTTGAACACACTTAAAAACTATGCGACGAAATTGGCAAATTTACCCTTGCAAAAATTGAAGCACTGTAGTTCTTTACACAGATATTTTGAAAAATTATATTTTTAAATATTAATGATGGTTTATAGGGGCATCTTTAGTAAAAAGCCAGTACGAAAACGTTTCCTGTTAATGACTGTTCGACGATCAAACAGGAATTTTAACAAGCCAATTTGATGTCAATATTTGCCTTAAGAAATAGTCACACTGTTTATAAATTACACCTATGAAGAGCACACACTGCGATATGAAGAAACTGTTTCTGCCATCGTTATGTGTTATGCTAGCTTTCAAATAAACTTTTTTAATAAAACAAGGTTGCAATCCATTTTGTACATGCTAAAGCCAGCAAGTTGGCTAATATATATATATATATATATATATATATATATATATATATATATATATATATATGCAATTGTGAAACATATAATGTAAGACTGTATAAACGTATTATCAGCAGGTGTGTGTATACTGTTTAGATAAGCCTTATTCATTTTGACATACCATAACTCAACTTAAAAAACTGGTACTTACACACATACATTAAGCAAGACCAAACAGGCAGTGGGAAATGTACGTGATGAGACACGCGCAAAAACAAAAATAATTCATTAATCTATAATCATATCATGTACCAAATGGTTTTGTTTATTTAACTGGGGATTAGGTATGTGGCGTGCAACACCTAACTCTGCGTATAATTAATTTGCGTTTGCATCTGCGAAACACATCATTGATACTCAGTATGTATGTTCTCCAGATGTTGCATTTATGGTAACCACCAAATACACCTAAATGCAGTCACATTTGTTTAAATGGAAGAACAAATCGCCGACATATTGGGCAAATGAAATACAGATCCAATTTACTTGGAACCAATTAAAAACAAACGAAATTTGCCGTTAACTAATGGCGTGCGAACTATCGATTTAATGCTATTTAAGCACGATAAATTTACCATGCCAGTCAGTTGTCGCGTTTGCCTTCTTCTGTGCGAAACGTGTGCGTGCTGTCTTCTGTCGTCACCTAGACTGATTTCTTGATTGCTTCACACACATTGGCAATTTCAGTCACGCCAATCTTGTTGCTGCTCAACTAGTGAGATGGAGCAACATCTACTTACTGAACCCTCAAGTGTGCCAGTTACTGCTGATTATTCAGCTACTCACTCGCCACTGATGTCAACGCCACAACAGACCGAACAAAAACCCAGTCAACCAGAGCTGTTCATAAGAGTCTAGGAGTATTTCCAGACACTGCAACAATAACTAACTTTCTCGGCATTTTCCGGATAACGCATTAACGGCCCTAATAAGGGCCCCAAACAGTGCACAAACTCAGCCATCCATAGCTCCTAACTGACTATTTAACGTCGTACGTCATTTACTTGAAGCTGGGGCGTTTACACATTTTCCAACTGCGTATCTTAACTCGAGTTGATATACACAAAAGTTATACATATTATCCATTATCACCTTTTTAATTTTCTGTTTTTCTGTAGAAATTTGCTGCAGGAATAATAAAAAATCGTTTGTTCGGTTTGGTATTATAAGATTATTCGCAGATGAAAATGGTAATATAAACTCTATTTTTCTATTTCACCTAATTCATATTATATTGAATGCGTGGATGGTGATAACGGTGATTATATTCAAGTTTGCGGACTTGGCATAAGCGAAAATTCCACTTTTATCCTGGTGCACACCGTAGGAAAACCACCATCCGATTGAAAAGAAGCACAATTGCAGCGCGTTACAAAGCGTCACCGACATAATTATGCCTATTAAGTAAATCTATTTTATTAATTAGATATAAAACATATATATATATATATATATATATATATATATATATATATATATTCTTTAATGTCCATGCCTTTTAATGGCCACAGTATATTTTAATTAGGAAGCAGAAAATTAATGTGTATTTTCTTCCCTAATTAAAATATATATATATATATAGGAACCAAGCAACAATAATCTTATATTTTATTAATGGTAAAAGTACAGCGATATATATATATATATATAAATATATATATATATATATATATATATATATATATATAGATATATATAATATATATATATATATATATATATATATATATATATAAATCTTCTATTATGTCCATTTAGAATAATAACAAAGTGGATATTGGCCATTTATTTCCAGAATACTAAACTACAATCTACACTTGCGTTGTTACCAAGTGAAGAACACAAATTTGCGCAAAACGGTGAAACGAAAGACTACAATCGGAAAAATAGCACTCGTACACGTAACAGTGAGCAATTCGAACAGATGGTTAATTCTCAAGCCATCAATACAATAACCACCAGATCTCAGACATCATTTTGCAATAGAGTGAGACTGACAATTACATGCAGTTAGGCACACACACAGACACAAACGCATACACACTTACCAATCAGCCAAAACTAGGAATAGAAAACCGAGTCATATTTGTTGTCACACACATGTTCGAATGATAACCCAGAATATATATAAATGAAAGATTGTGGAGAAAAGTTTAGTATTCTCTAAATAAATGGCCGTTATCCATTTTGTTATTAATAAGTTTTTTTCTTTCTTATTAAAAATATACTGTGCTGTATATATATATATATATATATATATATATATATATATATATATATATATATATATAATATTATCCATGGAATGAATACTAAGACGCGTCAGCAAAAATGGCAAATGGCCTTGAAGTATGTAGAAACATTACTAAATAGCTCAAATAAGGTCGTTGGACATATAGTCCTTCGATATAAAGAAGCAGATGTAAATTTTCATAAATGTAAACAAGTAAATTAGTTATAACATTTCATTTAATCCACGTTTGATTACGTTTACGATTATCAGGTAAAATCTTGATGTCACATTCTCAATTCAATAATAAAATATTTAAGAAGAAAGCAGAAATAAAAAATCACTGTTCTGTATAAGGCCAATATGGAAAACATTCTTGGAAAATTGGACCGCGAACATAATTTGAATTTTTAGAATGCCAAACGTTCTCCATAAAATTGAATACTGAAGTCGTTGTGTTAAACAGCTAGGCAGTCCAAATTTTTGGTAGTTTTTTACTACGCCTATAAGGATTTTCTATTCTTAATCTGCTCTTAAGCAGACAACATTTTAATAAGACTGGTCTCGATAAAATATGAAAATTACTAATCATAGTGTGTCTGGTATTTATATATAAAAATTAAATTTGATTTAGAACTTTAACTAATCTTAACCACGAGATATTTTTATTTTTGAGCTTCAGAAGCGGAGCTGCGATTAAACTGAACAGGATCTTTTAGTCATCAACCTGGAAACTTCAGCGAAATTGAATTAAAAACTAAAATAATGT
>JAQBSW010002353.1:0-87500 GCA_029291075.1 Eudiplozoon nipponicum
CTCGCATTTCAAAAGAATCTTTCAGAAAACTAGATGTACTAGTGACGTTAAAGTGTAGAGCGCAAAGAACGCAATTGTGGTTAAAACATTATTATCAGTGTATTAAACAATTACGGTTCCCAGGTGTTTTGGTACGCAGTTTACGGCTACAAAACTACGAGTCAACCGAATCTTAATTGACGTATTCTAAAATTGAGCAGTTGAAGGAAGATGAAGCAGTGCTACAGGCAAGAATTGGGTGTGTATCTTGTGTATTAGAGTGACGTCTTAGTTGCATAATGATTTTGATTGTGGTTAAAACAGCCTACAGTTAAATGAAGAAAGCATTGGAAAAGCAAGAATTTTGAACAAATTGGAAAAACGACTAGGTATGTAAACCACTGAGGATGTTTATGCATGTGCATTATTCTAATATTCCCGACTGGACAAACAATCTGTGATAATAGCATGTGGTGAGGCTAAATGGATTTGCATGCAGCACGTTTTTGCCATTTCAATATAAATTATTAACTTCATTACGTGACATGCCATAATAATGGGTGACCTCACTCGTTAAGGTGAGGCAAGTATTATCGATACACTAAATGTAAATTCATATCATGATTAATTGTCAAAAGGTAGTAATAGGTAATTTCATCAAGTAAGTAACCAAAGGTTAATTAGTTATTGTCGTTTTCCATAGGAGAACCGAAATTATGGAATACATCACTTCTAATAAATGCAATGTTGATTTTGAGGCAGCATTTGAATTGTTATTTGAGTGTGTCTTATGGCTCCCAGATTAGATTGAATCAAAAGATTAAAAGTTCCAGCTCCACTCCGATGAACATACGCAATTTAATTATATTTTTCATCGAATTGCTTCACTACACATACAGAACTTAAACCTGTTTATCTAGTGAAATATCAATAACAGTTAGGAGATTTAAAATTAAGCATAAATGTAACCTGTAAAATAAATGTTTCGTTGATTTATTATTTGCTTAAAACTTCTGTCGTGAGCTTTAAAAGTTCAGTGCTGATATTTCTAGTCGGTACACAAACACCGACCGGAATACAACAGCATTCGCGGAAAATATAGTTCACGCAAATCAGAAATAGCAGCTCGTGCGTATAATATTGTTCAACCTTAATGTTTTCTGTGCTGAATCTCGCTTCAATACACACAGAAGTTGTATGATCATCATCAAATACTTACACTCCGCCAATTGAGAACAAAAATAAACGTGCAAGACAAACGTATGCACGATAGGTAGGTGTGTACACTTTTCAAAAACATAAATTTTGCCTAGTCTAGATAAGGAACTGGCTGACACTATACGAGCGACCGGATGTCGGTCAACCAAAAAACTTAATTAGTCGCATTGAATAACTCGCCAATTCAAAAAACTATCCACACAATTAATAAGCATAAACATTATCGATAAATTTTAATTAATTTATTTGGAAAATCATGCATGCACAGCGTACAGTTTAAGCTATTTTTCACTTATACTAATTGTAAATATTTTTGCATGATCTAACTAAATATAATTGAAATACATTAATTTAAAAATACGAGCCCTAATATAGCTTATAGTAACCTTTCCTTGTGCAAAAATAAAAAAGAAATTTTATCAGATGAAAGAATCGTTTCTTTTTCATTTTCTGATTAAGTATCTTCATCTAAAGAGATGTTCATTTGTAGATACTTGAGAAGAAGATGAGAAAAGCACAGTTCTTGTAACTGATAAAATTTCTTTGTGTTTGTGCACAGGAAAAGGGTATTATGAAAATCATATTCATCAGTTAATATTGTGGATGATTACGGTTCCCAGGTGTTTTGGTACGCAGTTTACGAAAATTTATCTTACAAGGTTCGTATTCTAAAATTAGCTATGAAGCAGTGCTACAGGCAAGAATTGGGTGTGTATCTTGTGTATTATGAACTAGTCTTTTTGCAAGAATGAAATTTTTGATAGTTATGAAGAAAGATATGAACAAATTGATGTAAAACCTGTTTTGTGTGTTTAATACTGACCGATCTTGATAAGCGTGTGCTTAACTTATCAAAAGTGCCAATCGATCAGCTAACAATGGAGGACCTTGTCGGACTTGTTCAATAATTTGACATACATTCTTCGGATTTGAAAGCGATCTAATGCATCTCCCTGCCGCACAGTTAGCACCATTTTAAGTCATACACGAAAATATTTTTATTACCATGTCGCGTTAGCACAGATATCATGCTAGTTGGTGAAGTTATATTCAAATGAAATCAAGTAGCACGATTTTCATCAACATATATGGCTCAGAAATAAAGATAAGTGTGCAGACATGGCGAGCAAAGGTGTGTGCTATTTAATAGAAAGCCAGGATTATCTAGGTTGACATTCAGGTTTTAAGAGATTCTAAATAAGTTCCAGCTGAATGGAATGCTAATAAAAAAGTTTAAGTTGATTATGACGTATAATTGGGTGTCTGCAGCAAATTCTTGCCTCTACTCAACTAGGGGAAGAATTGATCCTGCTAACTGGAAGCAATGTTGGTTTATAAAAAGCATATATAAACGTAATCCTGTTGATCAAATATATACATATATATATATATATATATATATATATATATATATATATATATATATATATACAGCTCGACTCTTATTAATTGCAATTACGGGGCTCAACTTTGTTATGGACTGATGATCTCGCGCATAAGAATTTATTTTATTTATTATTTTATTAGTGCTCATAATATTAAATTAAAAATAATCTTGATTTTTGTTGACTGTGTAATTTTTTATGATCAATTTTCTTTGTTTATTTCATTTATACATTTGCCGCTTTATCTCTTGCGTTTTCGATTTGGGTGCAGCGTGGTTTATTTGAGGTTCGCGTAAGGTAATTTTATCCTATTGTTTTATCGTTAGCTTTAATGCACAACGCAATATTCGATCAATATGTGTAGATGCGAACAACAATATTTTACTTTTCACGGAATTCGGCTTAAATACGAATTCTATTGTGAAATTGAACAAGTCAACATAATTGAAATACCAATATTCTATCAATGAACACCCTGTATTTTTATTTCTTATCTATTTTTTCGTCAGGGTAAAGTCAATGTTTTCAATATTTTCATTTTTCGTAATGTCGAATTAATCAATTCCGTAACAGTGCTCAAAATTAAGGCAAAATTCAACATAAAGTAGCTGCACCAAATTTAGCCTTAAAAGTTAGTAATTCGGTAAGTGAAAAATTAAAAAATACAAAAGAGCATGTTCTGTAATTATTGCACAACTAACACTGAAGTTGTAGCTGAGGAGACAAACTATATATAATATATATATATATATATATATATATATATATATATATGTATGTGGCCATGTGTGTAGTAGTGATGATGTAAATATATATTATGTACTAATGCACATATATATATATGTACATATACATACCTGAATGTGAAATCACTAGCAAATGAATTCGTTAACGTTAATGGCTAGTGAATTAGTACTAAGAAGGGTACCGTGACAGTATCTGTCAAATAATTTTATTGGAGCTAATTGATGTTTTTTTTGATTAAGTTCATTTAGACGGATATATATATATATATATATATATATATATATATATATATATATCGTATTTCGTACCTAGTCCAATTGTAAATTATAATCCTACTTACACATTTTGTGTTTCTTACTATAAGTTAATTTCGTACGACAGTGATTGAGTTCTGTATCTTCATTTAAATTTGAAGGATCTTACACTATAAATCCGGTGACTTTCGAATTTGGAAATCATTGGATAGGTTATCTAGAAGTTCCACAGACGTGGCACAAATTAAGGCGCGTTTGGTTCTGAATCTATTCACCCATTAATTTAAATCTCTTAAAATTGAATTCGGTGCTCAGTTTTAGTGCCGCTGTGAGTATGTAGTAAATGTGATCCACGGTCTTGAGAAATCTTGCAGGTAATTGATATGTGTCTAATATGTGCAAAACCTGTCCAATTGATAAAATGCATTTGCTCTCCTATGCAATTTCAAATTTGTGCTGCTTATTTACATTAAATTAAAATTTGCCGTGCTGCTTTTCGTGTGTTCGATAATGAAATATCGTTTATTGTTCCTCGTTACATTTGTTCGAAATTGATGCCCGCGTAAGAAAAACAAAAAAACTACTGTGAAATATTAATGGCAACTGCATGTAGCAGGACTCATGCGTGACGAAGTAGTAGATTTATAAGACTCTGAAGTGAATGCGCACTCCTGTGAACTCTACCCGCGGAACAATGAGGACGAAACCGTTTTGCTTGCTGATTTCTGCAATGATATGTTGCTATTGACGACATATGTATAACAAATCCTACCATTATTTCGCATTCTTCTATTTTTCTTCTTTCTCTCTCTTCGCCTCTCTCTCTCTCTCTCTCTATATATATATCTATATATATATATATATATATATAAGTGATGGAATACTTTTTTTGCTAAAAACGCCTAATGTGTAAGTTTAACAATGCAAAAGAATTATAAATTGTAATAAGATAAAATTATTGACTCTAGATAAGTATTAGAAAGGCGAAATTGTGAATAAGTATTACAAAAAAAAATTTTGTTTTTCATTTAAAATCAACTTCTTTAACACGGATGTATTACTACCTTCGACACATTTAAACATTTTTCGGCCAATGGAAAATATTTCACTAAATATCGATCCCACCGTTTATGATTTATTTTCAAATTGTAGCGTTATTTACAAATTTTGTAACCAGTAAATCTATTAGCTGTATTGCGATTAAAAGTTAAAATGCGCATACTACATTCGTAGTTATCTATTATATTTGCTTGTGTGCCGCAAAAGTATTTAAATTTAGTGGAGTAAATTGTGACTATCTAAGTTTTTAATGGTTATTTTTTCTTTTTTTTGCAATTTTAGCGGCTTAGCTGAATTGCGTATTGTTTGTTGCAGAGAACTAATATCTATGCAATTGTGTATAAGTTATTGCGCACCAAGTCAAAATTCGGTACAAATATGGCTAAAAGGATATACAAAATTCAGCATGACTGGAAGGTATAGTTTCATGTATGCAGGATTTTCGACTATACTAGCGAATCATCAATAGCAGCGAAACATCTTGAATAAACTTTAAATTTGTATTGTAAGTTCGAGTGCAAATTGACAAACGAACAGTCCGAAGTTAAGTGGAAATCAGTTGTTCACTGGATGGTTACCACCCAAAATAACCATTTCGAAGTCAAAACTGTAGCTCTTCCAAAAGCTGTAGACGTGATACTATTTTTTAGATTGGAATAGCTCGTGCAATGTCAATTCTGCTATTGTAGTGCTAACTAGTTTAACAGTAAAAAAATATGTATAAGCTATACTAAAATTCTATTTCTTAAATCTTTATATTTTACAATGAGACAGTTCTAATGACAAGTGAATTAATAAAAACCACTTTATCACATCAAGGGTTGTTTTAATTCTAACTGAATTTATTCAAGTAGGGTAAAAGTAGGAAGAATGTGCTTTTTTACGCAAAAATAGAGTAACAATAGGTGTAAGATGCAAACTTTTTAATGCACTTTAAAATTAACCTTCGCGATTCCTCCAATTTTCAGTATTTAATATTGAATCCAGTAGGCATGCCTAGTTGATTAGCGTTTGTTGTATTTTAATAGGAATAAAAATGACTTTGAGTATATAAATTTGTTGATTTCGTAGAATGGGCAAACAACTGGTTAACTATCAACATTTAAATCAAGACCGCGAGCTTAATATGCACATCAATCCCATTATTATATATATATATATATATATATATATATATATATAGTGATGATGTAGTTATATATATATATATATATATATATATATATATATATTTATCGGTATAAATTAAAGTAAGGTTGAAAAGGCAATTCATCCAGTAGAATTGTCTCGTCCTTTTTGGGAACTTTCAAGTGCTGTCCAGAATTTCACGGCGGAGTGGGATCAATCCGTAGTAAATTTGCCCAGGAATCTTTTACTATATCCACTGCGCACACTTGGCTTGGTCGATTTACAATTTAGCCAAAATGTTTTGCTTAAGTCTAATTTAAATTCATAGAATCATGACAAGCTTTGTGCCTGCTGAAGTTTTCAGGTGGAATATGAACGTTTGCCTCAACATATTTCATTACTTGTCTTACAGTGTACACACAAATATGACAACTCAGACACGTGAACTGCTTCATACGTCGTATGAGCGGTATAACAAAACCAATAATGACATTTTCCCGTCTTTGAGGACATTTGACGATAATAAATTTATATTTATTGAAGGCCGCCGTATTGAAAAATAAAAAGATAATTAGCTGCATAATGTGTTTATATATATATATATATATATATATATATATATATATATATATATATATATATATATATATATGTCTTGTTGGTGGCTATTACGGGTTTATTTGTGAGTGCATATGCTTATGTGTCTGTGTGCGAGTAGGGGTTATCTTCATTGTATTACAGAGTGATGTTTGAGATCTGGTTTTTCCTGCATTTATGGACTGAACCTTTATCAATTGTTCGCTTTGTTGACGATTACGTGACCGAATGTTGTTCTCCTGCATGATGTCCTTCGCTTCGCCGTGTTCTTGAATGCCAGTTTTCCGCTTCATAATAGCGAAGAGTGTGCGGATTGCAGCGCTGATGGTTCATATTGTTGTGCGAATTTTTTTAACTTTTACGCTACCGCACATACGTGAAAATATATATACCATTAATGATTTGGTGAGAATTACCAATTGATCCTCAGTATCTGACCTCATGATTCTCTGTATGCTAAATGTGCTGTTAACGTTTTCACAAGTAGAATTCTCTTTAGTCATTCATATTAACTGGTACGTCGCCTCTAAATGGTTAGTTTAGGAAAACGGTTGGACGTTATCCTCTGGCGTTTGAATTGGTTATCGCCTGATGCTGACATTTATGAACCGCCCCGGTTAGCCGTTCATTAGAAAACATATTCCCAGGGAAACTACGTCTACCTCGATCTAGTGTTCGGAGCAAATCTTACTTATTCGGTCCACCACGTTGTTATCTAGGTTGTTTTTGTGTAACTAATAAAATTATGAATATAAATATAAATATTACATAGTCTATTTCTTATAAGGAAGAAAAAACATTAATAACAAGGTGAATAATGGCCATTTATTTTGAGACTACTAAACCTTACTTTACAATCCTTCATTCATGTACATCCTGGGGTTACATTTGATTATGTGGGTGGCATCTAGTCTGACGCGGTTTAACTTCAATTTTTTGTCTTGGCTGATTAGTAAGTGTATATGCGTATGCGTCATTGGGTGTCCGTTTTCGTGTATTGCAAAGTGATGTATGAGATCTGGTCATTCGTGGATTGATGAACTTAGAGTTAACCAACTGTTCGCATTGTTGGTTGTTACGTGTACGAATGTTTTTTTCAAGAGTGTCGTTTTTAAATTCGCCTTTTTCCTCAATTATATTTTGTCCCTTTGGTAACAGCGCAAAGTGCGGATTGCAGTGATGAACGTTAATATATATATATATATATATATATATATACACATACATTTATTGAATGGATTTTTTAAACCACGAATTGGACTATATGTATGTGTCAGTAATAACTAAACATTGCATAAGGTAGCAAGGTTCACTAATCAATAGAGGCGGTTTCGATCTCATTGGCAAGTTGTTAAGTACTTGCATCAAATTTCCGAGAACAGAACCGGAATAAAGAAACATACTCGGAGTCTTGCAATCGTCTACAGCGTCATTTCTACAGCACCCTTTGCGCAATTTTCTGTCATATATCAATTTATATTTTGGTTAGCCTTTTCATCATGCTGAGCCAGTTTGATATCACATTCTCGCCTAGTTTAATTTCTAGTCAAAACATATATAAAATAATAATCCCACTTTAAAACTTCAATTCACTATCAATTTCCTTGGTAACGTCGTGTTTCCTTCATCCTGAGTGTTCAGAGATTGATTCTTAGAACGCTTAGTCGAAAAAGATGTCAATTTGGGTCCACCGAAAGGGAACGTTAACCAGAAACGAAACTTAATGTAAATCTAATAATTGTATTTAATGTGTGGCAGATATGACGCGTTAGATGAGAACGAGATTTTGAAGAAAATTTTCACAGGTTCGATCCACGTTCGCAGGAAATTCTGGCAATAATTGACGAGTTCACGTTACGGACGAAACTTATCAATTTGATGAAACGTCGTTAATAGCTAAAGAAATGTTTAGTTTATTATAACAATATATACACTATTAAATATTGTTTTAAATTATCTGTGAAAATTGAAAATGCACATAGTATAATTTTTGGAAAAAGACCATTGAATTTGTGCATCTGTCGTTTTTACTTACTAACGTGTTCAAACATTCATTGGTGAACATCAGAGAACGATGGCAAATTGTCTAACAAGAATCAAATCTTCGCTTAGTTTGTACTCGTGCTGGGATGATTAACATGGAAAGTTGAAACCCGTCAATACGTGGGACTGACGTTAGTTTTGCTACGCTGCTCGTCTAGTTTGACACAATCGGTTTGATGCTTATTTCATGCCCACAAACTTGATTAAAAGAATTTTTGTGACAACCCGCACAATCAATGATTGTTTAATTGTGTAATTTGCATACATGTGGCGAGAGCTGCAGAGAAATTGTGCAGCCAACACTTCCAGTCAAGCATAATGTATGTGAAATTACTAGGCGCAAGAGACGCATATCGAATTTTGCTTTCCGTAAATATTTATTTAGATTTAATCAACCCTATTCGTTTTTGCCGTCGTACTCTGATAATGATCATAAAAGGTCGAAACACATCAGTACGTGTGAATGATGGTAGTTTGGCAATTGTGCGGCTGGTTAAATACAATGGGATTGGTGTTTATCTCAAGCTCGTAAACTTGATTTAAATAATTGTTATCACCACTCGCGTCGTCATTGCTTGTTTAAATGTATACTATCGAAATTTTTCTAAAAATAGTTTATGTGCCTACTGAAATGAAATATTTAATAAAAACTATGAAATCACAGTCAACGTTATTTGATACTACACAAAGTCATGTGTGAAATTAATTGATACTATGACGTAAGAGGTCAATCGTAAGGCTATGCAAATATATACCTTGGTGTAGAATCTTGCACGAAACTCATCTTGCCCATTATATGGCTTCTTCCAAGAATCCATCAAATATGGTCTTGTAGACGGACAGTATGTACAATCCTACGCATGCTATTTCGAAATCAATATGTTGAGCCCATTGACGCTTTTTATTCACAAAAATAACGCACAAATGTTAACCTTCGTCTCAATTAAAACCTAAAGTAAACTAAGTAATTAATATTAATTGCGCAAATACATTTCAATTATATTTATCCATTTTTATTTATTTTCAGAACTTGAGCCAAATCTTACTGGATTATTTGAATGAATTACTGCTTTCATCGAGATTCAAATCTTTTGAAACTACATACAGGTGTTTTCTGATATTTAAATGAAAAATGCACCCAAGTAAGATATGAAGATAGGAACACATAACTTCATGTAAATAAGGACATGTTAATAGATCCTACCTTGCACATTATACAATTAACTGTGATAGTTGTCGACACGTAACAATATATGGTCTTAGTATATTGACAAATTTGATTGATAATGGATTGAAATCACGCCTAAAGTAAGTATAATTATTGATACGCTGGTAAAAATAAAAAGGCTTGATTTGGAACATAGCACAAAATAATGGTAGGAGGCAAATGATCAACAAATCAGAATCAGAAATAGTTAAAGAGAAAGAGTGAGAACGTTAGATGATGATTGTCTTACGGATGGCTGTGAAAATAAAATTAAACAATCTCTTAATAATAAGATTAAACAATAGCTGATTGCGTGGGAATTGATAAGAATTATCATAATCACGTTTGCATGATTCATAAAATCGCAACTCCAATTGTTTTGAAGGTTGAAATGCGTCAATACGTTATCCTGAAAGAAGGTTTGCACTTATGCGTATGGCTAAATACAGTTGAATTGGTGTATATATCAATTTCTAAAACTTGGTTTGATTAATTTCTAAACTAATATTTGAATTATTTTATAATTTCAACCTTAATTATAATTAATCGTAATATGTTTCTTTAGATCCCTAATAGAGTGTATCGCATTTTTGATGAACTTTTTATTTGAATTTATTAACTTAATTAGGCTTATAATTTTACAAATACTTGATTATTTACGGTGACAGTATTTACAGCTGATGTACTTACATTATTTTTCCGTCTTCTAATCAGGGAAATCACTCGTAAATGATTAACATAAAAGATGTGTAAAAAGGAATTTGCGTTAATCACTGTATTTTCACTCCGAGGAATGTTAGTGTGCATATAGTCATATTTAACCGATAAGTTCACAGATTTATATAAGAACACCTGCATATACATGACGTAAGTTTGTCAATATCATCATCATTAATTTTGACGAAATCACTTATATTAGCGTACACGTGCAGGTAATAATGCTTAAATGAATGATTTACAATGATAGACACATAAATATACCAGACACAACGCAAAATTATCTAGTGAAAATTCGGTTATGTTTAAGAAGTATGTCAGTGAGTATAAATGAAGCCGTTTAAACAAAATGTGATAGTTAATACGACAATTGTCAAATTTTTTGTTGCATTGAGCTTGCAATTGAAAGTTAGGTCCTTAAAAAGGATCCTAAATATCTGGTTGTAAACTGAGGACACTGGACGTAGTAAACTTGATTTGCACACCAAGAAAAAATTTTAAATTTAAATCCCCGTCGCGTAAAGCACGTATTTTGCAATCATCACATGACTTTTATCAGTTGTGAATTATAGCAATATAGGTGAAGATTTCCGGCGGGAACTGTCTCCACGGCGTTTGTGCATGATTCAAGCATGATCGACAGTGAAACATCAGAGACCAAACAGTGATAATTATGTTCTTTTCTTTTGTCTTAAATTAGCCTTCAAGATATAATAATATAGCCTTCTGTTCGCAGAATTAAATACGCCATCAAATCTATTAGTATGGTTTTGAAGGTACAGAATTCCACTTTCTTTAACAGTCAATTTGCCATCGTACTCTAATGATGATCATGGAAGGTCGAATCGCGTCAGTGCGTTGCGGCTGGCGGTAGTTTTGCTATGTTATTCGACGACTGGTTAAATCCAATGGGATCGGTGTTTACTTGAAGCTCGCAAACGTGATTTCAAGAATTGTTACCACCACCCGCGCAATCAATTATTGTTAAACCTCAATCGAAAAAAATTTTTTTTCGTTGTAAGCTACTTTTGGTGATTTTAAATTATTTAAGGTATAATTGTGAGTTAAAATTTAATGAATATTATGAAAAGATTTGAAACATGGAATAATTACGCATTTCTAAAATTGTCAAGTACAAGAAATTTTGTTGTTCGCATGAATAGAGGAAAAGCCTACTGACTGGATCAAATCAAAATTAATATAATTTTTTTATTATCTGATACAAATCTAATATATAAGTTTGTTTCGTATTTCCTGTGCATGTCAGAAATTTTGGCTGTCTAAATTATGCCCAGTCACGAACAGCTCTTTTTATGAGAAAGCGTGTTATTAGGTGAAATCCGTTTCTTGTTTTATATTTCTTGGCACGATAATTTGTTCAAATCTATAATTCCAATATCCAGTGCAATAAATTATTGACTGCATTAAATTCGTGTGTTTTTCGTATGCGACAAAAAAAAGGTTTGCTGGTGTACTATACAAAATTAAACTAGCATTTTATTTTCAAATACATAATTGGTTTATCCAGGCTTGATGCTTCTCCATCGTCTTAGTATCATGTTCAGTCGTTGATCGGCGAAGGTCGGTATTTGCTATTTTGGAAAGACCAACACCTGCTTTTCGCTATTGTGTGAGCTAATCATAGCATATTTGTTCTTATTTCAAGTCTGCAAAAATTGTATTTAAATGACCAACACTAAAATGGGTAGTTGCTTTATTTAGGCTTACTTGGCTTATTCGTTTTTGTATGCTAATTTTGTCAATATTGCATAGAATATTCGCTGGAGGAAGTCATTTCAGTTTCAATGGGCAAGATGGAATTTTCTGTTAACTCAGTTAATATTATGTGTTAAGCAGTTTAAAAAACGAGAAGGTAATTATACCTGTGGTTAATTTATTTGTACTATTGCTATTATTTGATCTACACAATGGCATTGTATGCCTAATTACCAGATGTTGCAAATTCGTGATTGGCATTATCCCGCATAAGCAATAGAAATGAACAGATTCTCTTTATGCGTTGTTGCATAATATTTTGCTTTGTCGATCAGAATGTATATTCGCTTTAGATGTATAGTTCATTAATTTAAGAAGACTGACGTTTATCCGTATGTTAATTAGGTCAGCTTGACTTAATGGATTTCCTTTAAGATTGTATTTTAGTGGTTTGAGAATTCCATATTTTTCAGTCCCGTGTTCAAGAAAGCAAGTAACGAATACCAAATTGCTTTCAAATTTAAGTTATTGTCATACACCTTTTAGATTCTGATAGAAGATTAGCTTGGTGTGCAATGGTCTTTCTCGGAGAAACGAGTAATTTAGCCTCAATATGTGTGTGCAATGATCTTTCTCGGAAAAAGAGCAATTTAGCCTAAATATATGTGCGTCGATGTGCATTGTACCGATGAAGATCTAGTTTAAAGTTTAACTGGTGGGTGAATTAAGAACAATGTTCGGATTTAAATTCTAAAGAAAACACAAATTGAATTTACTAAACAATACATTGGAATTAAAATAAGTAACAAATTTATTTAAAGTTAGTGTAAGTATAGATTTAAAATCTAACCTGCTCAATTAAATAACCATTAAATGTGCGAATGATAATAAAAATCATTTAATTCAAGTTTGGTGGCTGGTGATAGGTACTAATCAATTTGAATTCCATTTACCAGAAGTAAAAAAAAACTACCGTCAGTCGCATGTTCTGAATCGTTTAGAAATTCCATGGTCATTACGAAGGCAAGAAAGCAAACATATAACCTAAAACCAATCCGCCATGCAAATAAAGGTTACGGAATATCAGATATGTGACTTTCACTTTTAGTAACCTCACATACAATGTAATTAACTGAAAAGTTTAGCCATAAAATTTCAATTCAATCATAAAATAATATATTGATAACTATCGCTAAATGTATTTTAGTTGCATAATCAATTACTAATGGATTGACTCTATGGTGATAACAATTCCAATGAGGTAATTTGCTGGTTTGAGATAAGCACCAATCTCATTTTATGTAACTAGTTACACAACATAGCAAAACTGTCTTCAATGATCAATAAATTGTATAATCTAAAGGTGTTTGGCACACTTGAAAATTGATTTGATCGTTAATGTCAAAGAATTGTACAACCCATATTTCTTGTCAATTGGAGCATATGCAAGAATCAATGGGGTGAAAGCCTCATTGCCATTGCGCCTTACGGCAATTTGTTGTGTTTTTGGAGTAGTCAAAATAAATATCACTTGTGTTTATCTAAAATCGCAAACATGATTTGCAGCGTCAGAAAATATATCTATTTAAAAGATCGAAAGTCATGTATTTTGCCAAAATTTTACGACTAACATGATCTAATGTGCTATGCGTTGTGTGTAAAAAGAGTTATTTGTGTATTCTATAATTGACATCAGTTCTTGTGCTGTCTCACTCAAATATAATCTGATTAAATGCATTCATATTTGCATTTATGTGCAAACATGATTTAAAGAACATTTATATAATTAAACGAACATTGGTTGCGCGGGTGGTGATAACTATTATTATAATCAAGGTTGCGGTCTTGATATAAACACCTGACCCATTAATTACTTACATATGTCAGTATAAACTAAGAATTGTATAGTGTAGAAAAGGCAATTCATCCAGTAGACCGGTTTCGTCCTTATTGGGAACTCATCAAGTACTGGCCAGAATTTGCCGCGGACAGGATACGAACCTGGGCACGTCTGCTTCGGAATCTGGTGCTCTAACCACTGAGCTATCCTGCCGCACACTACACTACATACAATTTTCAGTTATATACTAACTAATGTAACTTGGTTAGTCAATTTTTCCTTTAGGTGGAGCTCATATGGCATCCAATAAGACCCAAAGTTCTAACTAACCATGCCCAATCTGTCATTACTGAACAGACACCACATTACATGGGGAAATGGTATTGAAATGAACATTTATATAATTAAACGAACATTGGTTGCGCGGGTGGTGATAACAATTATTATAATCAAGGTTGCGGTCTTGATATAAACACCTGACCCATTAATTACTTACATATGTCAGTATAAACTAAGAATTGTATAGTGTAGAAAAGGCAATTCATCCAGTAGACCGGTTTCGTCCTTATTGGGAACTCATCAAGTACTGGCCAGAATTTGCCGCGGACAGGATACGAACCTGGGCACGTCTGCTTCGGAATCTGGTGCTCTAACCACTGAGCTATCCTGCCGCACACTACACTACACACAATTTTCAGTTATATACTAACTAATGTAACTTGGTTAGTCAATTTTTCCTTTAGGTGGAGCTCATATGGCATCCATTTAGACCCAAAGTTCCAACTAACCATGCCCAATCTGTCATTACTGAACAGACACCACATTACATGGGGAAATGGTATTGAAATGAACATTTATATAATTAAACGAACATTGGTTGTGCGGGTGTAGTGTAGTGTGCGGCAGGATAGCTCAGTGGTTAGAGCACCAGATTCCGAAGCAGACGTGCCCAGGTTCGTATCCTGTCCGCGGCAAATTCTGGCCAGTACTTGATGAGTTCCCAATAAGGACGAAACCGGTCTACTGGATGAATTGCCTTTTCTACACTATACAATTCTTAGTTTATACTGACATATGTAAGTAATTAATGGGTCAGGTGTTTATATCAAGACCGCAACCTTGATTATAATAATTGTTATCACCACCCGCGCAACCAATGTTCGTTTAATTATATAAATGTTCATTTCAAAACCATTTCCCCATGTAATGTGGTGTCTGTTCAGTAATGACAGATTGGGCATGGTTAGTTGGAACTTTGGGTCTAAATGGATGCCAAATGAGCTCCACCTAAAGGAAAAATTGACTAACCAAGTTACATTAGTTAGTATATAACTGAAAATTGTGTGTAGTGTAGTGTGCGGCAGGATAGCTCAGTGGTTAGAGCACCAGATTCCGAAGCAGACGTGCCCAGGTTCGTATCCTGTCCGCGGCAAATTCTGGCCAGTACTTGATGAGTTCCCAATAAGGACGAAACCGGTCTACTGGATGAATTGCCTTTTCTACACTATACAATTCTTAGTTTATACTGACATATGTAAGTAATTAATGGGTCAGGTGTTTTTCACACTGCAACCTGATTATAATAATGATTTATAGAAGTCTTTTTAAATTAGATTGCAGAGTGCCAGCTTCATATTTTCCAATGCCGCGTTTGCGTACGCCGTTTCTAGCTTTGCACAATAGGTTTCACAAATATCCGATTGATCACAGTTTTCATTTTAATTTTGTCTTCGATCCGGTTGGGTTTTCATTCGTCCCAATGGAAATGCGGTTCTATGAGATCTTTGAAAAAATGATTTAGGGAATATGATTACCATTCAGAATGATAGCAATTGCACTCAGTATATTATATCGGGGTTGACACTCTGTTGGAGAAGAACATAATATATGCCGTTACTACCGCAAGTGGCGAAAGTGCATACAACTATTTAACTCTACGATTCAACTTCATTTAAAAATGTGTTTGATACGTTCATCCATTTCGATAGCCACTGTTGTTAAACTTATTGAAAATATTTAACTATCTGTAAGCAAAATCCATAAAATTAATATCTTATAAAAAATATAATGATATAATTGCATATGCATTTTGCGTGTATACCATAAAAATGGTTTAGTTATCAATTTTTTCCCACCTAAATGGCATTGGCTTACTCACTATTCACAGTATATTTAATCTGTAAATAATATCGAAAAACGAGACTTAACTGAGAAACTTTAAATACCAGGGCAAATGAATACATCTCAGGATGGCTCCATTACGCATGTCTGGCTGATAAAAAATTTTTATAATTTTTTCTTATCAGTTGATTACGGAAGAGGACTTGTCTACCTTATTTTGTGTCATAACCTCTCATGACCATCTTAGGCCAACTAAATAGTAAATCGATCCTGCTACATCTATATTGTGCAACATTATAATCACTATTCTAATTGCAACCTGCAACCTAATAGGATGATCATGTTTGTTGTAAGTTTACGTCATGTGAAATACAAATGGCCTATTGAGCAGTTTCGTTTATGGTTGCGATTGATTTGCTGAGATTTATTCCAATGCGACTTCAAATAACCTGTAAGAGTGACGCTAATTGGCTTTACACTGCAAGCTATTAATTACTAAGACAGTTGAACTTGTCCAGGTCATAATTTAAATTCTAGAAAATCTAGACTCCACTGGAAAGAGCACTTTCCAAGCACGTGCCTACAACATGCAATTTTGGGTGGATAATGTAAATATTTTGCGTGTTAATGAAATATCTGCACGGTATCTAGCTCTTGACTATATAATTGCAAACCAATTTGAGCAATGAATTTCACACACCATAAAATAGTTGGTAGTAATCGCAATAAAAAAAATTCATTCGATTAACTTGGAGAACATTTTGTTAAACTTTGAAGAAGTTGTGCAACGAACCGCGCCACGGCATGTTGACTTGTATCTCTAGTAAATTTTACGAAGTAAAGTTAAAGTTAAAGATTCATAATTGAAATTATGAAGTGGCTTACATTGATATTCAATAGTCTGTTGCCGATGTATAAGACTAAAGCATCAGTTGTATAAATATAAAAAATATGACTGAAAGTAAATTACTATCACTAAATACTGTTGTGTCAGACAAAGTCATTGTTCAGCATTTGCGTCACTTGTTTGTGCTAGCTGAAGATAATGAGCGCTGTGGTTTCATAATGGAAAGGTACACCTATTTGTATGTGATGAAAAATGCTTGCTCGCAATTTTCACTTACCTGGAGAATGTTCTTGGTCAGTTATACGACATTTTAAACTGATTAATGGTTGATGACATATAAAAAACTAATGTTTTTAATTTTAGTATTTCATTGTTCAATATTGGCCTACATTTCTCTATCAAAGAGCGTGAAAAAAATCATTGCGCTTAATGACGAAATTGTCAATCGAAAGCACCAAACGAATGTGCATGAGATTATACTTTCCGTTCATGCTGCCTTTGGTTTATCCTTCTGGTCACAACTGAACTAATATGTTATTATTTTCGCAACACCTAATACATACTCGAAACAAACAGTATTTAACTGAAATATGGATATGCCAACATTAATTTTGATAAATTTCAGTTTTCATAAAAGAACAAACGGTCTAATCAATAGATATTGTTTGTGGCGGAGAACTAATTTATATGCAATTATGTATTGCGCGCCTTGTAACAAATTAGCTAATATATGACCAGAAGGATAAAACAAAGGCAACATGAGGGAAAGTATAATATCGTGCACATTCGTTTCGTGCATCAATAGGAGCCGGTATTACGCCATTTACCCACTATATATATATATATATATATATATATATATATTCTCCATCCAAATATATAGTAGGTAAAAGGCGTAATACCGGCTCCTACAGATGAGTCGCCAGTAAGCACGAAACGTATGTGCACGAGATTATACTTTCCTTTTATGCTGTCTTCGGCTTATCTTTGTGGACATAATGTAACTAATTTGTTACGTGGTCTAATCAATATTCTTTAAATCAAGTTTACGAGCTTTACATGGAGATCAATCCCAGTTTGTTTAATCAATCGCACAACATAGCAAAACTACCGCCGGCCACACGTACTGACGCATTTTGTCCCTCCTTGATCATCATCAAAGCACGACGGGAAACTGGCTAGCGAGGATAAAAATTTTATTCATATATACATATAAAAAAAATATATATTTGTGTGTGTTTGTGTGTGTATGAAAATTGAAACTAGACCATTAAACTTCCTTCAACATTGATTTGCTTAATTAGATCGCATTAATTTGATACACTGAAATATTACCTGACCTGCACTTATGTAATATAAGTTTTCTCAGTCTATCTGACCATCATATGGATCAACATTCCATAATTTCATAAGTTGAGTTTTAACTTGAAATTGAAAATATTCGAAGTAACACAATGTGAAATTTTTAGAGCATTCTGGCTTGTATTTCACAAAGAATTCTAAGTAAAAATTGAAGATGTCACTTAGAAGCACACCTGTTGTATTTATCTAAATATATTTGGGTAAACCCTGTCATTTTTTTCGTGAGAATAAAACAAATAGAATTATTTAGATTGCATACAATCGGCAAGTTGTTTTCATTGTTTGAAGTCGAGCATATACTGTGAGAATTTCAAACTTTGCCCCAAACTAGAACAGGTAGAGAATAGTGAGGTGATGTATAGTAGACGGTAAAAAGATTTCTTTTATAAAGTGTAGTAAACATATATTCCAGGTCATAATTTAGTAACAAACATAAAAAGCGGATTGCCTTTTCGCCATTATAACAAATTTAAATATTATATCATTATCCGAATGGAAATATAACTAAATAAAAAAATAATAACATCTCAGGTTTCATGTGACTTCCATCGAGTTAGACACCATTTAATTTTGATGCTTAATTAGATTTAAAGTTATTAAAATACACGAAAACATCATACAATAATTTGAATTGAGAAATAAAGTATATATTGAAATATAAATTTATTTTAAAGTAGGTTACTACAACAAATTTAAAAAAAAGCCTTGTTCTCTTAACCAGAATTCAATTCGATTGCAAAATATTATACATTATATGGTCTTTTTAAATCAAGAGGGAGAGATCGATTACATATACATTAAAAAATTACTAACAGGAATCGTATATACTGTACACACACAAACAATTACCACTATTTATTCAAATCATGTAAAAATCATGGCTATTCGGCCTGTACTCTATACCAACATTATGGTACCGAAAAGTTATATATTGATGGTACCATGTACATTTTCGACACCGTAATGTTGGTATCGATTACTGACACAACAACCATAGTGTTGGTACCATTTACAGACTTTAAATAATATATATACACTATATATATATATATATATATATATATATATATATATATATATATATATATATAGTGACTTTACTTTGAAGTCTTTATATGAAGTTGGTTACACTATCGCAGATTTGAACATTCGTATAGAAAATATTACAGTCACATTTCCCCATATTTCTCACCCAAAAATTTTGTGGTTAAAGGGCGTAATACCGGCTCCTACTGATGAGTCGCCAGTAAGCACGTAACTAACGTGCACATGAGAATATACGCTTCGTGCATGCTGTTTTTTATCTTCCTGGTCATATTTCAACAAATTTGTTAGTAGGAGCGCAAAAACTAAAGCAAAATTACATGCATACAATTTCTCCGTCACAAATAGTATCTAACTGTTATATATTTAATTGGATGATGCCATGATAACCGCGAAATTTGATAATTGATATCAATCAAGACCAGCGTGTATGGATTTACTGGAGAAACAGGTGTTCAAAATAGTTTTAATTCTCAATTTTGTTGAAGCTTAGCTTACTTTGAAATCCATGGAGTTGGTACCATTTAACGACTCGGCATTCATAGTGCTGATACCATGTGCCATTCGGGTATTGCTACTATAGCTATAATGTTGGTACGCCTTACAGACTCGGTGAATATTTATTAAATATAGTGCGTTAGCTTTGAATTCGCATTGTCGAACACTTCATATGAAGTTAGCTTCACTACTGCACTTTTACACTTTCGTATAGGAGTTTGATAAAACCTATTTTCCCCCATTCCTCACCAAATTATATAATGGGTAAAGGGCGTCATACCGGCTCCTACTGATATGTCGCCATTAAGCACGAAACACATGTTAACGAGATGACAAATTCCGTTCATTCCAACTTTGAGTTATCCTTCTGGTCATATTTGAAGTAATTTGTTACTAGGTGCGCAACACCTATTACACAAGCGTGAATTTTATTTCTTAATTAATCTGCTTTAGAATTATTTGAAAAAAAATTAGATATTTATTGTATTTTGATTTTCGACGTCATATTAATTGTAACTTAGGAAATGGGGTATTAAAACTGAATCAGCTACACTTTCAATTTCATTGCACAATGCAACAGTCAATTGGTACACTGTATTACTTCTTTGCTAATCGCGTTCGAATGATTTTATGCTTGCATATTATTTATTTTGTACACAAGCGCAGTGGGCCCTTTACAGATTTTCGTTTTTGGTAATCTTGACAACTTGTTTCTAAGCGTCTAATGATAAAAACATTGCATTCATTTCAAGATACCCAATTCTGCATAGTATTTGGTGCACATTGTTGTTTCGACAATTTTTTTCACCTACGATGTTTTACTTTGTGATAAATCAGTTCATGATTTTTCACAACCCTATTAGGGCTCCTGGAACCGTACAATGATCGAGAAATTTTTCCTAATTTTTACACGTCTAAAACTATTCGAATTTCATACTGTTTACTCCCAATTCACTAGTAGCTTTAATTCTGCCAAAAATCTGTGTAACTGACTTCACAAAAAATCGACAATAACTTTTTTTGAAACATAACCCTTTCTCAAAAAAAATATTTGTTTATACTATTGAACATTTTAGAAATTTATATCTCAAACCACAAAAGCAGAGTAATCACTAAACCTAGATTTATACTGCTAAAATACTTGAATTTCTTTGTATATATCGACAAACACATGGACGAAACACACGGACAAAATTTGGTTTATTACAGAGGTACATAAAAAAACAATGACCCGGGATCAAATTAACATTTTAAAACTATTTTGAATTTCATTATTTCTACTGTTTATTGCTCAATCAATGCTTACTTCCATGCATTAACACGACAGTCAATAATTCATTCATGGATCCCAAATAAATTAAAGAGTTGGGAGCTTCACGTAAACATAGAAAAATTACCGAAATTTTCCTCCTTCACCATGACCACACTTAATTTATGAGCTATCCATGAATCTAATTAAATTTGTACCCACCACCCGAATAAGCACTAAAACGAGCTAACTATTACTCCTATACCACGACTAAACATGACTAATGAGGTATAGTGCTGGATCCATGAATTTAGCTAGGTGTGTGACTATTTTCCTCAGTTTTGTGTGTACTTCATAGTATTTCAACTGCTTCTGATGCGGTAAGCAGTATAACTCAGTCAGGACAAATTTCTCTGTTTATTCCATTGAATATACTTAAAATAGAAGAAGATTCACAAGGTTTACACATGAGTTGCAGACTAATCGGGTTTCATAAAAATCAGACACGGTAAACACCATTTAACACCGAGGTTAGAAATCCGCATGTCAATCTAAAGCATATCGAATATGTACATCTCTAGTAATTATCTACCATTAAATAGATTTTCGTTTAAAAGTTTAATATATTTATGAAGTAAAATGTTGACGACAGTTTAAAATTGTATTGCAATAGATAAAATGATAAGTGAAATAAATTTTAACCGTTAAAAAAAAGATTCGAGAGGCATTTCGCCTTCTAATAGTTTACAAAGGGAAGTTCGTTTTCGCGAATAGGCAATACGTTTTATAACCATTGCAAGATTTTGCACGAAATGTCCCATTTTTCATATTTTTCCCAACACCAGACCAAATATTTTGTGGTCTTGAGGATGTAGTAATCAACTGCTACTGATAAATAACTAGTAAACACAAAGCGTATGAGTCAAAGTGGTACCATCCTTACTCTATGTAGAAGTTGGCTTTACTCATTCTTAAATTTGAATGGACTTAATAATGGACAATTAAATAGATAAATGTTGCGATCGTGACATAAACAACTGGCCAAAAATGTAGATACATTTTTCATAAAATAAGCACTGCTTTATGGGGAAAATGCAATTCATCCAGTTGACCGATTTCGTTTTTATTAGAAACTAATCACGTACTGTCTAGTATTTGCTGCGTACAGAGCTCTAACCTGGCCATATCTGCTTCGGAATATTTTGCTCTAACCAATGAGACATCCTGCGGCACGCTGCACACAATTTTAGATTTATATATATACATATATATATATATATATATATATATATATATATATATATATATATATATATATATATATGGCAGGATGGCTCAGTGTTTACAGCAAAGGATTTGGAAGCAGATGTGTCCAAGTTCGAGTACTTTCCGCGGGAAATTCTTGACAACACGTGATGAGTTCCTATTAATAACGAAACCGTTCTACTTAATGAATTGCATAAGTTTTGAATCTAACCTTTTAAACTTTTATAATGCTCATTCAGCAAAAATATATATGCGTCCATAAAATCTTTCTACATTAGAATATTTTTTCCTGCATTTCCCACGTTTAAACAGATTAAGTAATTATAAATTTATTATTAATTTGCTTCGTTATTTATTTTTTGTATAAAAGATAATGCATTTGATGTGTGGAAGAAAAAAATTTCTCCCTAATGTCATAAATTATTCACTAATTTCTATTCAAATTGTATTTCGAAGAAGTTTCTTAACTTAATTTTCTGCTTCAATTGTTTTGCCTCCGACGCGAATTAAATAATAAAATTTTAATCTTAGTAAGGTTTCTGTGCTGCATTATCAAGAATTCTAAAAAAACATCAATATCTATCGCATAAGCACATTTGCTTAAGATGTGTACTACTACAATAACTTACGTTTAGTGGAGGTGCTTTGAACAACTCATTTGTGGTATCATGTGTTACCACTAAAACCTGTGTGTATCTAGCTCCACTTGGGCTAAATATGGCTTCAATAACAGCTAAATGTAGTACATTTCGAAACGTCTAACAAATAAATGAACGTTGATGCTTTAGAAGAAGAAGAACAACAAATTGAGGTAAATTATTTTTTGGAAACAAAGTAAAATTACATTTTTGTTGAATTCATAAAACGGCGCCATTTCCGTAAGAAAGCAAAATCATTTTTAGGCAAGAGCGTTCAACTTGCGATTTAATTTGAAGCTAAACTATTTGATTTACGAAAAAACTAATAGGCACAAATTGCAGTTTAGAAAATTATAAGAAAGGATAAATAGAACTAGCGTTATTTTATAAAGAAAATAATAATGCTGTTATCTTTTTGCAATTTTCCAACTTTTTGAACAATTGGAAGAATTAAATTTGATGCTGTAGCAGCGAAAGTAACGCCGAATTTTTTCCAGATATTTTATTTCCGGGTTATCTAACACGCTAAATATTTTATTTATCGAAGAAAATTTTACAATTATGTTATGTTTCAACCTATTTACCCTCATATTACTCGAGGTTAAACTTCGCAACTTTCAGCAGGATAAATGGGAAATATAACGCCTAAATCGCATGTTTAATAAGGACAACAAACAAGATAAAATATAAGATAAGCTAACCTACTTGACCTCTTTTGATACCTCGACACGCAGTTGCACAAAAAATGATCTTGGTCCATTTTCACACTTGTGGTAAAAACACATTACGTGTTGCATTGAGATAACAATTAAATTTGACTGAAAAGCTTTTCTCTAATTATTTAACTAAATTCTTGTGCTTAACAAGATGAACATTGAAAACAAAAAGAAATAGCAAATCATTGTAAAATATCTAACCTCAAGTTTATTTGCTTGGTGTAGGTAATCTCCATTTCCACAGGGGCGGGAGTAAGTAATTTCGTTTCAATTTTGACCAATTACATTTAAATTGCAATATGGCTCTATAATTTATTTGAGGTCAACAAAAACATTTATATAATTATTCATTAGTGGGAAAAGGCAAACTCGGCTTAAGATTATTTTTATATTTAAACAAAAATAACTCATAATGCTACAAATTGTTATCTCAATTATGCATTAGTTTTTGCGCACCTAGTAACAAATAAGTTCAATCATGACCAGAACGATAAACCAAAGACAGCATGAACGAAAACTATAATTTCGTGCACATTCGTTTCGTGCTTACTGGCGACTCAGCAGTAGGAGCTGGTATTACGCCCTTTACCCACTATATATTATGGTGAGGAATGTGGGAAAATAGGATGGTACAATCTTAAGAGATTAACCATCCAATTTTCCAACATTCCTCATCCAAATATATAATAGGTCAGGGGTGTAAAACCGGCTCCTACTGATGAGTCGTCAGTAAGCACGAAACGAATGTGCACCAGATTAGACTTTCCGATCATGCTGACTTTGGTTTATCCTACTGGTCATTATTGAACTAATTTATTACTAGGTGCGCAACACGTAAAACATAATTTCATATATATTAGTTCTCCGCAGCAAACAGTATCTAACTGTTATTTCAATTTACTGATAAAGGAATTGTTCTAGGATATGTGGCATAGTAACAATAAGTCTTCAACAGTGTATATAAAGCACCGAAATATCATTTAAATGCTGGTTCGTCGCGAAAGTAGAACAAGTTTAGCAAATAATTACAATCACAACTGAAAAGATGAAAAATTAATTTCCAATGAGAAGATTGTCCAATACGGATGTTAATTATTTCCCATCGGTGGTTCAAATTAGAATATCGCCTAATCAGTAAAAGAAAATAATAATGGCTGTTGGCCAAATGTTGCTGATCTGAAAGAGTTTTAGCTGAAATATACCATGGTTTTCTTGTAAATTAGCAATTAGCACTTAGTAACCAGTTTTGTCATTAAAATTTGATCTATTGACAATCCACTGATTACTTTCTCTCTTCCGCTGATGTTCAGCCGAAACGATATTCACGATTGTTATCTTCTCCAATTGGAGTCGGTAAATGAGCAAGAGATTAATAAATGAAAATGGAGCATAACAATTGCCATAGAGTTTCCACCTGTTATTCACAGTTTTAATAAACCGATTGCATAGGTATTTAAAAATATACTCAAATGCCTTTTCGTTTCTATCAAGCTTACAAATTTAAGACACGGATTAATCATTTTTAATTCATTCAGATGCACATCATTACAGAACCAACTTCAATCGCACGCATTGACGTGTTTCAATCTTCCATGATACTTAACCGATCACGAAGACAAACTGGCAAGGGATGGTCGAACCACAATGCATATAAAAGCCAAAAAATATGTAGCTCTCACCTTTAGCAGTCTTCCATACATAAAATTTGAGTGCGAATTTCGGCTGCACAACTTCCATTCGGTCGCGAATATAAAAGATTTGCACCCTACGACAAAGATATGAAAGTTACATAAATCAATTTGTAATGATTGCGCCAGTGGTGCTATTTCATCAGCAAATTAAGCTCACAAGTTTGATATGAGCACCAATCCCATCTGAAACTCTTTTGTCAATGCTCATTATCTTCATAAAATTAATCAATAGATCCAATAGAGCCGTTGGTGAAAATAGGTGGATTAACGTTTGCGTTATTTGCATGATGCAATCCAGACCACCAATAATTTAAATTAAGTTTCTGAGCATGAAGTAAACACAAATCGAATTTTAATTTCATAGTCGTCGAATAACAGTAGATTTACCGCTAGTCGCAGGCACGGACGCGTTTCGACCTTCCATGTATACCATCAGAGTACGACGGAAAATGGACTAGCGAGTATCAAACCGCATTGCATATTTATGGAAAGCAAAGTAAGATATGCGGCTCTCACCTCAAGTAGTCTCGCATAGATTGCACGTGACTGGAAATATCGACTGCACAATATCTATGCCATCACGAAAATTAACTTTTTACAGCTTTCGCCACGTATATATAGATAATACAATTAGACAATCACTGATTGCGCGGGTAATGGTAACAATGCTTTAAATCAAGTTTGCGAGCTTGAAGTAAAACCTACAATCTAAACTTCAAGATATTTAATGAAAATTGCGATCTTGATATAAACATCTGACCCATTATATACGTAATTTTGTCACTTTGAACTAAGAATTGTTAAGTGAAGATAGGGCAATTCATAAAGTACACTGGTTTCGTCCTTATTGGGAATTCATCAAGTACTGCCCGAAATTTGTCGCGGACAGAGCTCAAAGTTAGGAATGTCTGCTACGTAATCTAGTGCTCTAATCACTGATCCACCCTGCTACAATTAGTGTAGAAATGGAAATTCATCCAGTTCACCGGTTTGATCCTTATTTGGAACTCATCAAGTACTGTCCAGGATTTGCCACAGACAAAGCTCGAAACTGCGCACGTCTGCTTCGGTATATGTTGCTCTAACAACTGAGCCATCCTTCTGCACACAAACACATTTGTCAGTTTAAACTAATCATTGTATAGCTGAAATATGGAAATTCATCCAGTTGACAGGTTTGGTCCTTATTGAGAACTCATCCCGAATTTTCCAAAATTTTCCGCGTAAAAGGCTCAAACCTGAGCTCGTCTACTTCTAAATCTATTCCTCAAGTAACTGATCTACTTTACCACACACATACATTTGTCAGTTTAAACTAAGCAACGTAAAGTGTGTAAATGGAAAATCATACAGTGCACCGGTGCATCATTATTGGGCGGTAGGTTTGTTCAGTGGTTAGAGAACCCGGTTCCGACGAAGATGTCCCAGGTACGAGCCCTGTCCGCGGAAAATTCTGGACAGTAAGTAATGAGTTCCAAATAAGGACGAAACGGTCTAATAGATGAATTGCCTTTTTCTTAAATCATGAAAATCTTAATGTATATATTTTATGTGTCAATTTTTTACACCAAGAACGCAAACTTGATTATAGTAATTGATATCAACGCCGGCGCAACCAATGTTCGTCTACTTATATAAATGTTCATTTAAATACCAATTCCCCAAGTTGTGTGGTGTCTGGTCAATAATTACAGATTAGAATTGGTTAGTTGGAACTTTTGGTCGAAATGGATGGCATATGAGTTCCACCTAAAACAAAAAAGACCAAAAGAGTTACACAAGTTATTATATAACTGAAAATTTTACGTAGTGTGCGGCAGGGTGGCATAGTGTTTAGCGCACCAGATTCCGAATCAGATGTGAACAGGCTTGAGCTCTGTCTGTAGCAAAATCTGTCCAGTGCGTGATGAGTTCTCAATACGGACGAATGCGGTCTACTGGATGAATTGCCTTTTCTACACTATATAATTCTTAGTTTATACTGACATATGTAAGTAATTAATACGTCAGGTGTTTGAATCGAGATTGCAAACTTGATTATAGTAATTGTTATCACCGCCCGCGCAATTAACTTTCGTTTAAATATATAAATATTTATTTCAATACCACTTCTTCATGTAGTGTGGTGTCTGATCAATAATGGCAGATTGGAAATGGTTAGTTGGAAAATTTGGTCTAAATGGATGCCATAGGAGCTCCACCTAAATAAAAGACTAACCGAGTTACATTAGTTATTAAATAACTGAAAATTGTGTGTAGTGTGCGGCATGATGGCTCAATGGTTAGAGCTGCAGATTCCGAAGCAGACGTGCCAATTTTGAGGGCTGTCTAGGGCAAATTCCGGCCATTACGTAATGAGTTTTCAATAAGAAAGATAACGGTCTACTGGATGAATTGCCTTTTCTACACTTTACAATTCTTAGTTTATACTAACCAATGTATAAACTTAATGGTCCAGGTGCTTGTAATTCCTTAGTTGACATTTTTAAACTAATTTGGAATTGGATGAGATCATAAGTATTCACTCTTCATATTATTTTGAGTCTTAATTTCTAATTTGCCTTCGGTAATGTCCATTTACAGATGAGTTATGACTTTATTTCAATAGCATCTTTCCGTAACGAATGAATATATCCTAATATAACGAAAATTTTTATACTTAAACACAAAAGCTGCCAGCACGTAATTATTAACGTTTTGTTTCTGTGTAAGTAACCCAATTATTATATATTAGTATTCAACGAAAAAATCATATTAGGATTCCACTTTTAAGCGACTTAAGTCAGTTAAAAATATGAATGTGTTTTGTTTTTATAAGATACACCTATAAATCTGTTGTTGAATTATGAACACTTTAATAAATGTTACATCACTTCCTACCTTGTAGCAATGAAATAATCAACTTGCAAAGCGGCCAGTGCAAATTCTTTGATTACACAAATTATCTTCGTTTTTTACTAATGAGCCTAGGTAAATGAACAATGGAACAGCTCAGATATAATAGTTATAAAAAAAGTATTATTATGTATAATAAGAAAATAATTATTTATATTTAATTTATCAATTCCCTTTACTATTATATATATATATATATATATATATATATATATATATATATATATATATATATATAATCTTTATAATGCCTTATTGCCTTTCAATATTACACAGTATATTTATAATTAGGAAGAAAATACACATTAATAACAAAGTGGATAAAGGCCATTTATTTCGTGAATACTAATCATCGCTCTACAATCATTCATTTATATGCATTCTGGGTTTACAATTGATTATGTTAGTGGTAACAAATCTGACTCGCTTTTACGTTTATTTCTTGTTTTGGCTGCTTGGTAAGTGTGTATGCGTTTGTGTTTGTGTGTATATATATCAACAAACTCACAATTAACGGAAATACAAGATGCGGAAACTTTTCCAGTAACAGTTCCAAACCCCAGGTCTTCATCTGGAGCATAAAACTCGACAGGATTTCCTATATGTTATGCAAATATAATGCCGGTCTGTACGTCGATTTGTCAATAAGTATTACAGTATGCAACACTCGCATTAACACTTCCGTATAATACTCGCAAAACTTTCTTAAATCCAAATGAGGAAAATCAATAAGTATTCAGAATAATGTTAAATAATAATTAGCAAACCTGCTTTGAGTCGATGGACTCGGTATACTCTTGCAATACGTGCTCATGAGATGTTGTGCTACCTGCACAACATCTCATGAGCAAAAAATCATTCAATTGCTTGGACAATTTAAAGACAGTTGACGAATTCTCCTTGGATAGTTTTCTACTTTTAGAATAATTAAATATAACAAAACAACAATGTATTTTTGACTTTTTATTTAATCCGAAATAAAAAGTAAATAGATGGTCTATTGTCCGGATTTCGTGGAAACCTTTATTTTATTTACCGCCACAGTTACATTCGGTTTCCACAAGTTAGTAAGGGTTACGTTTCGGTTTAAGTATTTCTGATGCTCCATTAAAGCTTGGCATCTTAAGATGGACAATGTGTCGTTGCATTGAAAATTATTTAAGTACAATGATCTAATTTGAGTTACGCACGCGGGGTAATATTGAAACTAGGTTAAAAAACGTAGTTTCTCGGTGTTTGCTTGGAATTAGGTTTTGCGAAGAAAACTTTTAATTAAAAATCGAATAAAGACAACAAAGCAAATCCACCTAACCACAGAAGAGATTTAAGCACTTGTAAGGCTTTGGACTTTGACAAAACAACGCTCAAGTTCGCCTCAGGGTTGTCAATGCTTTTAACGTGAAAAGCCAAAAAGTAAATACATCATTTATTTTATGAACTACCTATTATACTTCTTGTTGATATATATATATATATATATATATATATATATATATATATATATATATATATATATATATATATATATACATCAGTGTAAACTGTCCGTTGCATGAGTTAAAAAATAAATCCCGAGTAGACATTTTACGTATTTATTGGACACTAATAGTGTTCCTGCCGGAATTGTCATGACCGTGGTTCTAACCAGGCTGCACCAAATTACACAAAATAAGCTGCGTGCTTCATGAAATATTCAGTTATTTAGCAACCTTTATTTTGTGGTTAGTCTGATTCTCAGATGCGGCCTTTTGTAATTGCATTAACTTTTAATCTTCATCGAGCTATTTTCGGTTGTAATTATAGAGTGGACAACATTTCATTAAGGGAAATTGACATGGAATAAAAGTATAATGGCGTGATTTTTATTTAATAATGATATTATTATGAACTTAACACGGCATAAGATAACAAATTCAATTCCCGAGGTTGGCTGCTTCCGTACCTGTTGCAAATTTTATATACAAATTTTCATATAACAACAAATATTGCATAGAACATATTTCGACGGACAAAATACTAAATGTTAATTTTGCATTGTTGCTTCCTCAAGATTGAATATCTGTGATTCCGTTTTAATTCTATTAATCTTTTCCTTGTTACTAAATTGTTACATTTTCATTTCCCGTTTAGGATTTACCGTAGCAACACTTTATTATTCAATGAAAGCATACACAACATAGAATGCAACAAATTAAAGTATTTAATTTATACGCTAACTTAACACCATTCGTTAGCTTGTTGAACAGATTCTACGCGAAATATACCAATTAAAATCAGCAATTTATTTACAAGTAACTAGCTATTCATTATGAAGGCATCGTGTGTAAAACTAACGAAATATTATTTAAATTCTATCTCTATTTCTGGGCGATATTCATTTAACTTTTCAGGTTCTAATTATTGAAACGTGAATTCATGATTAACTCAAACATATTTAAATCATTTGTGTTCCTATCTAAGTGGCAGTCCTCACTCATACCGTTTGGTTTTATATTGTTCTTTTAAGTATTTTCGCTGAGTTAATGTTTCAACCACAAACATCATTTCTTATTTATTTTCACTGCACAATTCACATTGATCAGGATAAAATTTGCTTTCGTTGTAAAAAAAGCGTTACCATAATGACGAAATAGTTATATGGTTTTCAGTTCGTCAAATAAACAATTTCTTATTAAAAATGCCTCCTATTCTTCAACGTTATTGGCACACTCTGTATTATATTTTACTTTCAATCTTATCCATTTAGATTTAAAAAAATATCTGCTTTCAAATTAATTAACAAGGAAATTCTCCAAACTACCGATGTTAGCTTTTAGTTTTCAGGTCTGAAGTGTGGCGGGAAAAAATAGAATGAAGTTTATTGTTATACCTTAATAAACTATGCAGGCATGCTTTATGAAAATTATATTTTTTTTCTTCTAAGCTAGCAAATTAATTTGAAAAGCACTCTCTAATAAAGTTTGTGGCGCACTTCAATTACGTTATATTTATTTGCGTATGCTTACGTAATTAGTTCACATATCGAGTTTGCAGAATTCTTTAGAGCGATAATCAAAAAATTACAGACATCAGAATATAAGTCTACTGTCTTTCTCATTAGCGGATGGCAACGAGCAAAAACTGACGGGAGAACTTGAAGCAGGTAAGCAAAAAGATTGTAAAAACATTTCATTCACAATTTCAATCCTAAAACAGTTTATTCGTCAACTAAACGGAGCTGATATTTGTAACCATTAAAAATTTCTTCAGTTGGTAATATGTTGAAAAGGATTCACTTTCAAAAATACAACGTACGTAATCAACATTTTGAATTTTATTATTGACAGTGGTACTAAATAAAGCAAAAGTTGCTTGTAATCATTCATTTATCGCCAGCTATTGAGGATAATCGTTAAAACCAATTTATGAAAACATTGATCATAATACCCACTGGAAATGAGGTCTGATCAAATCTTCGTTGACTGGTATACAATATAATAAACTGTACCTCATTTCCAGTGCTTAGAATAAACGAAGATGAAGCTTTCGGAAGGAAGAGACGAATCCGCATCCAGCCAAAATGAAGACCGAATAGATGCGTACTTAGAAATGGGGATCAATCGGATTTATGTGAAAGTGATTCTGCAAAGCGACAACCGAAAAACGCAAATCGTAATGATTCACTATGTGAACCTCGCACTGCGCAAAAATTCAAAATATTTTATGGTAATATTACTTTCATCAATCGGATTAAATTTAATTTAATATAAGACTAACACCGAAGTAAGTCTAAAGTTTTGCTGATACTTCATGCTTTCGGCGGAATTTCATAGTTTTCCCCGACACTTATGAATACTGGTCATGTTCTCGCCTTACATTATGTATAGGAAAAAGTGTACCAACTACTTCAACCAGGAGGAAAGAAATGAAATAGATTTACCAACAGGTTAGGAAATGATAATTATATACTAGACGTGTCCATAAAATCTTTGTTATTCAGCCTGCCTCTCCATACAGATGTACGTAGTGTGTATTTGACATAGCAACCAACGTTAATCTATCTTTTGTTTGTTTTTATAAGTTGGTTTGTGTGTTTGAAAATTTTGCATTTGCGATGTGATTGGGTATTTTGTTCCCACTTCATAATAAGATAACCTTACTCTTCACCTCAGTAGTTTCCCAAAAATGGGCATTAATGCATAATGAACAACCATCAAACGAACACGTCAAAAAAATATTTAACCTTCATTATTTCTACCATTTAAACAAATTCAAAATTATCTTCTTGGCTTTATTCAGATAAGTGATTTCTCCCCGCCTTCAACTCTATTGTTGCTATGACTAGCAAATTGCAGGTAAATAGTCGGTCTCACATCTTGTCAATTATTTTCTTATATTTTGGATTAATGCCGGCTCATTATTATGAGCATACATTACGCGTCAACGCGATAATTCTAATTTTGCTTTCCATATATAAGCAATACAGTTTGTTCCTCACTTGTCAGTTTGTCATCGTACTCTGGTGATGATCACGGAAGATCGAAACGCGTCAGTGCATGCGACCGGCGTTAGTTTTGCTATGTTGTTCGACGACTGGTTAAATACAATGGATTGGTGTTTACTTCATGCTTGCAAACTTGATTTAACTAATTGTTACCACCATCTGTGCAATCAATGATTGTTTAATTTTATTAATTATATATGTGTGTGGCGAAAGCTGCAAACAATTAATGTTCGTGAATGCATAGAAATTGTGCAGTCGACATTTCCAGTCAAGTACAATGTTGCGAGAGTACTAGATGTGAGAGCCACATATCTAATTTTGCCTCCCATATATATTCAATGCGGTTTGATCCTTGCTAATCAAATTGCTGTCGTACTCTGATGTTCATGGGAGGTTGAAACGCGTCAGTGCATGCGACTGACGGTAGTTTTGCTATTTTTTACGATGACTGGTTAGATGTAATGTGATTTGTGTTTACTTCATCCACTCGATTAAGGCCGACATGGTCATACCTAAATTTATATATTAGCCGGTACGTCATGCATATTACCTACCATAATATACGTAAGCACAACTCAACCCCGAATACTTCAGTGGTCTTCATAGTTAATTCCCAATTGGTCTATAAAATTCTTATGTTTAAATGCTAATTTAATCATAAACAGAATAATATCAAGTGACCGGAAAGAAAACCGGAAAAATTTAAGATTGAATATGAGCTGAAACACGTAATTTTGCAACAGAACTAGCGACCGATTACCATTGAAAAGAAATTTTATCAATTCTTTTGCAAAATATAATTTCTCATGGTTCCGCTCGTACGAATTTCGGCTGGTTCTAGTTAACTTTAGGCGTATATTTCTATATTTCCTAATTTTGCTTTATTGTGCCCTGAACTTTTGCCAAAACATTTTGTTCGCTAAGTATCCAGTTTAATTTTTTTTATAAAATGTAATCTTTTACAGTCAGATAACATCAGAAATTGGTGCGTTTTACATGTCTCCTCAGACATAAATACTTTAAGCACATAATTATTTGAATTTATTTCCCAGATGCTTTCAAAGTATATATTGTTTTTGATTTATTATAGAAGAATCGCCCGATTTAATGGACCCAAACATAAAATTGGCGTTCTTTTTGCATAATAATTTTAATATTCATCTATTAATTATGAAAAATTGTGGGTAATTATAAATGCGCCCCTTTTTATAAAACATATTATGCGGACACGGCATTATATCCTTGAAGCAATGCATAAATGCGGGTTTCTGAAACATTACCATTGTTATAACTATGACTAGAATATTTAAAAAAAAATGTAACTCCAACGTTTGTCTTCCTGATTTTTATTTGAAGTTTAAATTGCTAAAAACCAAAAAGTAATTGATAGTATATGGTCCAGTTAATCCAAGTGGGATAATTATTTGTTAATTTACAATAAATTGCTTCGGATTACTCACCGGAGGATAACGTGGGTCCTGTTTTAAAATGTGGGCTCAACAATTCATCAAAACGAAATTTTATTAGCAAAAACTAAATACCACTTACTTATGCATAGAACATGCTGTTGCTTTCATGTTATCCCCCTAAGGCCTAGAAATACATATAATTATGCAACGTAATATAAATGTTATCACAAAAAAATCACAATGGGAACAAATAACATTATGTGCAGTTTCCATTCTATCTATCTTATAGTCGAAAGTTTTGCTATAAAAGGGCGACACTATTGTAATGGCGAGGAAATCCATTGGAACTTGATCCAATGGACTACCCGATATGTTATTTTATTTATCACTTCGTCAATAAATCGATGGGCTCATTTTATAGTTCGCGTACAATCCATGAAATTAAGACCAAGCAGGAAATTTGACTGCAGATTGACGTTCTTGCAAATTAAGACTGAATGACGCACATCTGCACACGAAAGGGCATAAATTAGTTTTGTAAAGACAATATATAGGGAGGTCATAAAAACTATGTGAAGTAAACAAAATACTCATGTAGACACGATAGAACATTTGTCGCATTATCACAAAATCGTTTTGAGACATATACTTCTATTTGTTGTACAAAAAAAATTATCGATACAATGAGCGGAAAAGTAGATACTACATTATTATTATAATCAAGGTTGCGGTCTTGATATAAGCACCTGACCAATTAATTACTTACATATGTCACTATAATCTAAGAATTATATATAGTAGAAAAGGCAATTCTTCCAGTAGACCGGTTTCGTCCTTATTGGGAACTCATTATGTACTGGACAGAAATTGTCGCGGACAGGGCTCGAACCTGGGCACGTCTCCTTCGTAATTTGGTACTCTAACCACTGGGCCATCCTGTCGCAGACCACACATCAGTTATATACTAACTGATGAAACTTGGTTAGTCAATTGTGCTTTAAGTGAAGCTCATATTGCATCCATTTAGACCTAAAGTTCCTACTAACCATCTCAAATCTGTCATTATTGAACAGACACAACACTACATGGGAAAGTTGTATTGAAATGAAACATTATATAATAAAACTAACATTGGGTTCTTACTATTGTAATGGTCGTTTAATTATACTAAAATTCGAGGCAATCACAAATGCCTAGTTAGTGTTAAAATGATTCAATCAAAGTTAACTGAGAGATTATCTTAGAGGAATGGACCTTCGCTTGTATTCATAAAAATATAACTACTGCTTAATATTTCTCGGTGTTTCAATAAGAAATATTTAAATCAAGACTATTGAAGTTGTTAAATTCACCAAAAATTGGTTCTATTCAAGCTTATAACAATATGTCAACTGTCTCGAATGAACTTCTTTAGCTATCCTATTATATATATATATATATATATATATATATATATATATATGTGTGTGTGTTTTTTAAAACTCTGCATTTTATAATCTGGAAAAGGCAATTTATCCAGGAGACCAATTTTGTCCATATTAAAACTCTTGGATTATTTTTCAGAATTCTTTTGCGGACTGGGCTCGAACCTGGGCATATTTGCTTCGAGTTTGTGACTCTAAATTTTATGTCAACTCGCCGCGCACTGCACAACATTTTCAATTATTGGCTGACTTATATTTTTTTTAGCTTTTTCTTCAGGTTGAAGCTATGTGACATCTCTTTAGAACAAAAGTTCCAACTAGCCACTCCAACCTGTCATTAAAGAACAGACACCAAACCAAGTGAGAATGAGGTTTTGAGTTTAATATTGGGAGGGTGGAGTTAAAACTTATTTAAATCTTAGTAATGAGCTAACGATAAACACAATTCCCAATTTATATCTTTTTTTGTCATGATCAACGAAGTTTTGCATTTTGTAGCAAGGAAAGTTCATCCGTTAGACAGGTCATTTGGTCGAAATTTTATTCATAATTGTTCTTTAAATAATACAATTTGACCTTATATCGATGTATAAAACTTTAACCATTAAAGTACGCTCGCGTGTTGAAAACCCAAAATTATATTTTATAATTTATCTGAAATACTGAATAGTTTGAATCCTTAGCAGGACAAACTAAATTATGAAATTAGACCCATTATTGCAACGAATTAAATTTAGAAATTTTAAAATCCATATTACGTGTAAATTGTAAAAGTTTAAATTCCAATTAAAATTAATAGTTCGAGGAATGCCAAACAGAAATATCTTTCATAATGTGTTTTGAAATTAGTTAAAATATTATGTTTTAAACTGTAAATATTCAAAATTTTAATATACTTAAAATAAATCAAAATTGGAAATTCGTACATGACACATTACATTTGCAGTATTTTACTTAATTGCTATATTTTTAAAAGACTTACTTACGCTTTATTCAGATATACTTAATTGTAAATTTAACTTCAGCATAATATCTAGTGCAAATACATAAATATGTGAACCAAATTTTTACATTAATTAATTTTAAATGGGTTGCAAGAAAATATATATCTTCAATAAATTTCCCTTGTTAGACAACATAATTAACGTCTGCTGAACAAACAAACATTATTCTGGGCATTGTTCAAGATTTTTTTATTCTGAAAATGAATGTAAGCATGAATTTCATTTTTAATATCTTATGTAAACAACAGTCATTTTTATCTTTTTCAAATTGTGTTGACGTTTCTTTCAAGATACTTTTAAAAGTAGACTTTGTGGCACAATTTTCTATATCGTTAAAAATTAAATGTAGCACAATTTATCGTGTATTGTAAAAATGAAATAATAATAATAATATCTCGAATCTATCATATTTGACAGATTATACGTGAATTGACTCCTAGTGTAAAAATTCTATTTCATAATTATAAGATAAAAAACTAAATATGTAACTAAATTTTCCAGAAATTTTTATCCACGTGGTTTTGCTTAAGCTTTAAAAATGTACTACAGAATTACGTTAAAACGTGCACGCTATTCGTCAGCATATCAGCCAATCACAAGTGTGCATAATAAAAAAACAAATTCTTATGTTGTTCGCTTCGCCTTAATACATCTAACATTCCTTGTTTAACTCATAAAGAGAGCACTTGCTGTGTAGTGTAGCTGGTTTACTTATTATAACAATTGTACTAAATTTAAACTCACCTGTGATGTGGTTTTTTTAAAGTTCGTGAAAAATGGTCAAAATCGGAATTTTAATTAATTTTTTATTAATTATTCATTTGGGAATATGTTCACAAGAGTAAGTCTGAATTTCACACCAATTGATAAATGGTTCCATGCCAATGAAAAATTATTTTAATACTCTTGACTGTGTCGTAAATTTTAGTCAGTTACTGTTTAGGCTTTTACTATTTTATTTCTATAACAGACGATAAAACACTTCAGGAAAATTTTACCATATATTTGTTAAAAATAGTATCTTTAATGTCACGAAAATAACTTTTTAAAAACACTTATGACACGACAGAATGAGAATATGTTACATATCTACAAGCACTTTGGAAATTCATAGAAAAACATAATTTCCGCATAAAAGAAAGTATTTTCCATCAACGATACATTACTACGAGCCATAAATCTGCTGAGCATGTGCAAAAAATATAATTAGAGTGCAACTATTTTTTAAAATTTTATTGGTTGCTTCAATGCTGAAACACGAGGAGTGCTTTTTAATATATAAAGTTAATTATTTTATAGTTTTTAATCGATCAAATTAACTCTGACAAATATTTATCACTATCTATAATAACATTTCATTGCCGACCTATCATAAAAATAAAAATAAATACTCATGTGGATAAATAGATTATTTGTTACTTAATCTGAAGACGTTTTATTGAAATTTATATAACTTTCAAATCAATACAATATCACTCTTGCACTAACGGATTAGCTCATCAAAAGATAACAATAATCATAATATCTCAATTACGAATTAAATAACACGTTTTTTAACATGCGATCAATTATTTATAAAAAAATCTTTTATGGATCTTCCTTATATTTTCTATTCTTTGTTAAGTTCGAATAAAAATAGCAATTAGTAAAGAAAAAGTATAGAATTTTAACTAAAGAATATTTAGTAAATCTTTGCATTTCTGAAGTTTAGTCTTTTATTATCAGTGTTAATATTAAGTTCTAAAAAGTCTCTTTCGCCATGACGTGTTTGCAGTTTCTAAGATTTTCTTTCTTCGTTTTTCTTTACGCAGTTTGCATAATGCATATAGAAATGTGAGCAGAATTAATATTTAAATTTGTGCTTTAAACCTTGTTCTTCCATGCTCTGATGGGCAAATGTCACAAATATTCTTGTGGTGTACTGATCCAAGATGCCATTATTAGGATTACATTCTTTTGAGATCTTTTTTACTAATGACGGAAAAAGATAATTTAAGTGATATTCGATGAGTGTTCGTGAAACTTTGGAAAAACTTCATTCAATTTTTTAAACGAACTGTTAGGTGGTTATATAAGATGGAGTGATTATTTTCTTCCTAACTTGTTAATCATTGCTAATCCTTTAATCATTTAATATAGAAGATATACTTCATGAAAAAGCAAGGTAATTCATAGACGATAAGTCTTGATGGCCATGAACTGAATAAAATTTGTTGTGCTTTACTTGAATACACTATTAGATAAGGCAATCGTGAATCCAAAATTATATCTCTGGTTTTCCGATAATACATAAGGGTAATTGAATAATAGGCATGAATATGCTGTAATTTTAATAGACTTCATTAATAAAATGAGCTAATGCCAATTACCGATTAAATAATATTCATCACGTAAATTTAGGTTTGCGTTCTTAAGTTATTTAGAATTAGTCAGAAAGGAGAAATATATACTTATAGAGATGTTGCATGCACTGTGATTCTATTGAAATTCATGTCAAATCATCTTATCGGACGAAAATCGGTAAATTAAAATCATTGAGAATAAAAACCCACTAAATATAAATTATAGACCGTCCGGAGTTGCAATTAAGCAAATTGCGAGTAATATTTATTGCCACGATTTGTCCTCTTAAGCGACAACATCAAAAGTCGAAACCAATCAATGTTTTACCTGATAGGATGTTCTTCAAAGACCTCAATCATTTAAAATAATTAGGGCAATGTACATGAGCCTTATCAGGATAAGAAGAGAAGAACACGGAAATGCTTTCAAGCGTATAGATGTTGCTAAATTTGATCATTCAAGTCATTATATTGGGACCGGTTTTTAAAATTAACTTGAATGATTATAGACACACAGTTTTATGCTGTCGTAATAGAACGACGAAGTTCATTAGGGAATCTAATGCAATAAATTTAAGAGATGATGCTATGAATGAAACAGTGAGTTAATATCGCTTTGTCCCATTTTGAACTCAGTCCTATCTAGTAGTTGGAAGAAATGATTTAATCAATCGGAATCGGTAACATGATCCAGTAATGGAGTAAGAATATTGGACTACGATTAGATTATACGAGGCTTTATAAATTTAATTCTTGTTAATCAATTAATTTCAGAGGCACCTTTAAAATGTCTTCCATTATTTATTGTTTTCTTATTGCATATGGTAATTTAGGACCTTTGGTTAGTTTGACATCATTTACAGACTTTTATCTGAATTATCATCTTCAATTACAATAATCATTCACTCGATAATAAATTTAATAATTTTCAAGCGTGACCTTCAGAATTTAACTATATACCTTAAATAAGAGTCGTCGTTTACTAAAATTATATTGATTAAACTGGCATAATCAGGCACTTATCAAACCATGTAGAAAGTTTAGTGCTTGTTAACATTTTTCATAAAATAGCTGTTTTCCTTTAATTTAAGTATCCACTATTAGAACTCGTTAGGTTAACAGCGTAGCCAATGCTTAAGACTTATGCTTATCAGTAACCGGTTAAGATGACATTCAAATTTTATTTTGCTATTCGAGATACAGTTTTACATAAATCATTTTTTGGATGCTCAATTAGAAAATTCTTTTAAAATTGGGAATATTATTAGTACTAGTAAAAATACGACTGGATACAATGTAAATTTATGGTTTTAACGAAATGAAATTTCTTTATTACGGTAAAATTTAAATAAATATTATCAAAGCTAGGGAATACCTTGTTTAAAATTTGGTAGAAACGCGAGCCTATCAACTATCAGTCTCATCGCAGAATAAAAATTATAATAATATAAATAATAATAATATACATTTATATGTTTTAAATTGGTAATGTAGTTCAATTGTGTTTCAAAATTAAACAATTTTTTTAATATACATAAAAAATGAATCTCAAAATATCTATCAACATATTATAAATCGACATGTACTTGTTTCGATTAGTATGCTCATACAACAAAATGTGGAGATTAATATATTTTAATTTGGCATAGTCTACGAGATAGCATGACAATGAAAAGTAAGTAGTATTTCGTATTGCCTATTGCGCAGTGTTCACCAAATATTGGCATAAAATTAGTAAAACGATAATAAAAAATGCAATGTCAGACGCAGGACTGAAATATGACGCGTAACCAAAGAAAATTTTTGATTTGGAAAAGAAAATTAAAAAAGCAATCAATCGTATATGGCTTCATGCTAGATCACATGTAACATAAAATGAATGGTCAATAGTTATGTTCTACTACATACACGATTTTATGCGTATAATCGTCTTAATTGTACGCAACAATGCCCCTTACTTATTGCTTATTTTACCTGTCTATATAATAACAAATAAAAGAGGCAATACTTTACTGCAAGAGAAATTTTTATATATATATATATATATATATATATATATATATATATATATATATATATATATATATATATATATATATATATACATTATTAAACTTATACGTAGTTATATATATATATATATATATATATACTTTGACAGTTAAAACCGAATATTAAATCAGGTAGCCAAAGCTATTCCTCCAATGAGAGGTTTAATCTTTATTGGAAAGTGTTTTCAAATGCTCTCCAGAATCTGCGGCTGACGGAAATTTAACCGGGGAACGTTTGCTACAGTGTCTACGCCCTCGGCCACTATGCCACCTATGCCGCATCATATGCACAAGTTTAAGACATACTAACTTATGTATTTTGGATAGACTTACCCGCAGGTGAAACTTATATGAAATAATTTTAGTACTGATGTCTTAAATAGCCACAAAAATCCATAGCGAAAATTATATCATCCAACTTCACTTTAATATAACTTCCTCAATTAAAATGGTTTTTGTTTCTTAAGATATTTTAAACTTGAGTTAAGACTAACCGAAAACAGAAGTATGTATAATATGTAAACTTGAGTATAGAATGCGCTTTTAGGAAAATGTGCCCTGGCTCGAATCCCGTCCACGGCAATTTCTGGATAGTATTTGAAGAGATTCAAATTTGGACAAAGCCGGTTTACTAAATGAATTATCTTGCTACCTGATTCAATGCTTTGTTTATAGTGACAAAATTACATAATCAAATTTCTGTCATCAAATTTCAATATATATATATATATATATATATATATATATATATATATATATATATATTTTATCGTTACCAGTTTCAGCATTATTTAAAATATGAAGACACACTTATTTTATTAGCGTAATTCCATTTGCGGTAATATTTGTGCAAGCAGGATTCGAACTGAAGAACATTTTTTTCAGAGAATCGCCGCAGATGTAATTTGACAACACCTGTAATTTTAAAAATAAATATCAGCTGCCATTCGAATGATTACAATTCATACCAACACGCGTTTTTGTCGCTCTTAACGAAATATCCAACTAGTCAAATCCTGTTTGTCATTTAACGTACGAAACTGTGCCAAATATAAACGTTACGTAGAATAACTTTATAAGGATAATGTTAAATTCCACGTATTTATGTACATAAATTAATCTTGTAATGAAAAAATAATATTATGATTTGGAGTCTTCTTTGAGTAGGTTGAATAGAATTATTGAATTATACGAAAAACTTATGCGTTTGAAGTATTTTTTTCTTGGAACATTTAGATGTTTTATAATTTTTTTAAATCTGTTTCGCTGACAAATTACTGAAGTTAATATATGTATCAATTTAAGAATACAAACTGTTATGAACACACCATTCATAGCTTATACATGGATGATTATTGTTGGGGTTTAGTCAGTTGTTACTCTCAATATCTTAATAAGCGTTTTTTGTGTAAAGGCCCAAAATACAATTAATCATTAAGCAAGCATATATGTTGGCCTTTCTTAACTAAAAAAATCCATCAATAAGTTATATATTTGAAAAAAATTTCAACGGTTCTATAAATGGAATTGCTGTTGAGATGAAAGTTTTCCTTGCTCAAAAATAAGGATGAATGAAAATGACAAGGTTTATTTAGTTTAGTTTCATTTAGCAATATTTTTAGCATGTCAAAAGACAAAAATTTATCACATCTTAACATGAATAACAACATTTTTTGCAAAACTAATTCATCAGGTTTATGATTTCGCCATTTACATTAGAATACCTCGAGTATTAAGAAGACACACTTAACCACGTTTACTCTTAGCTTAACGCGCATTAGTAAATTAAACCCGCAATCATTTATTCTCGATTCCCTAGGAAGCCATTTACAATCAACATATCTCTAAGGAATTCGTCATAATTAATTCGTTAAATGATATTTCCCTATATGAATTTCCAAACTCATTAATACTAAGATTTATTAATGACAAATGTTGAAACTATTACTTCATATCTATCTCTCTTCGTTTTAATATTTATCTTTTAAATTTATTATATCTTTTGCATATTTTTTTATTTAACAAGAATTATTTATTTATTCAAATAGTATAATATAAGGATACGATTTGAAATTTTATATGCATAAACTAGATATTGCGCTTGATATTAAATGCAATTCATACAATAAGCGGGTTTCAACCCTATTAGCCACTCATTAGACGTTGCTACGATTGCCGCTGCCAGTGTTTAGAACCAAACGTTTTTGGTTCGGATTCATGCCTTTCACACCAATATCTCTGGTTGTGGTATTTGGTCAGTCATTCAGATGACAATGTCTGTAACCTGATACCTTGCTGAGCTTACATCGACAACAATTATAAATCCATTCATCTACATACATTTAAGATATTAAGTTTCACACTTTAAATTAAAAATAATTCTTAATGTAATAAGAAATTCTCCAAGCGAATTTTTTTTTCAATATTAAAGAAGTTTAACAAATGATCACGACTCGTGCATCGGCGCGGGTCTAATTTAACTACCCATAAAAGTAAAAATATGGAGAGTTCAAATAGATTTACTAATAATATTCAAAAAACCTTTCATACCCAATGCAAAATACTAAATAACTAACCAAAATTAGAAACTGCTTCGTTATTCCTATCTTCCTCGTAATCATCCTCATCATCATTATCTTAATTATCGTCATAGAACTTGTCGTCATTTTCATCAACATCATCGTTGCCAACATTGTTATCAACATCAACATGTTTGTCGTCATTAGCATCATTGTTGTCCTTGTCATTTTCATCATCATCATCATCATCATCATCATCATCATCATCATCATCATCATCATCATCGTCGTCGTCATCATCATCATCATCATCAATCATAACATCATTATCTTCATAATAAGAAACAACATCATCAACATCAAGGTTATCATCATCATCATCACCATCATCATCATCATCATCAAAATTATCATCATCATCATCATTAAAAAAATCATCATCATCATTATCATCGATATCACCATCTTCATCTTCATCATGACTCTTCATATTATTATCATAGTTCTAAACATTCTCATTTAAAGCACTCTTCGGCCGGTAAACTCTTGAATCCTTCATATTTCCAGGTGCACAGATTCTTGGTCTTGATTGATAGTTTCTCAATGGTTCCTTCCTTTTGAAGCCCTTCATCAGCTGCTTGTCTGAAAATGACAACTTTTTCTGAATTTTCGGGACTTCATTTCCAGTCCCATCTTTAGGGTTGACACCATACTCAGAAAAAAACATTTGTAAAAGTTTGGAAAATCTGGTTCCAACGTCATTTTCAGACAATCAGCAGATGGAGCGCTTCAAAATAAAGAGACATTTGAGAACCAACCAATCAAAGCCAAAAATCGGTGCATCTAGAAAGTTAAAGGATTGAAGATTTTACTGACCTATGAGTGCTATCAATTGTCTCGCACAAAAAATGGCAGCTAGATTAAAAACATGAACGACAGCCTTGGGCAATTTACTTCAGTATTTATGCATTCTCATTGAAAGCCTTATCTCTGTACTTCTCGTAATAAAAACAATTATTTAATATCTGACCAATAGACTCACTCTCCATGTAATCAATATGAATGATCGATCGCATGAGGACGCTTAAACGACATCCTATCAGAGCAACTGTGCTTACACCAAAATTGTTCTGTCCAAAGAAGACAGATTTTGAACGAAAGCTGCAGATAACTTCGCCGGGTCATATATGCCTTAATGCATACGTAAATTAACTAATATAACTTATTCAAATGCCTTTGTATCAAGTATTAACTTAGCCGCTGAAAATGGTTAATCTGAATTTTTTTTAATAGTCTGAGTTAAATAGACTATTATACCGATTCTAAGCCAGGAAAGAAAATTTTAGTAATAGGTTAAGATACATGTGTTATATCGAAAAACATGGAAATTTAATTGTATATAGGAATTAGTTAAAGATCATTTTTAAATTATTATTCTGCACATCGTATAATTGTTCGATTAGATTTAACTGATGATCTGTATTCATTATTAGTATATCGCGTGAAGCGTAATAAATTTTAATTTATCATTATAGTGCTTAATACACAACGCACTCAATTTTGTAATTTTATTGCAATTAAAATAAATAAATGTTCATTGAATCAAATATATCACCGTATCCTACTTGTTTATTTCATTCTTTTGTGTCAAGAACAAAAACTTTGCTGTAAATTAGAGTTTAGACATATAATCATAGCTATTTTTAAGCGCTTACATGAGGAAAACTTACTCCTAGTAAAATACACTGACCTATGTGTACTTACGCTGTATTGGTTATTTTTCTTGCTTTACCGCTAATGGTTAACATTCAACTGATTTCTTGAACAGGGTATTAACCGTTGCAGTTCTGATGTAACTTTTTAAAATACTAATTGTAATTTACCTTGAAAATTATAAACATCTGCATTACGCCATATATTTGCGACATCCTGCAACGGCTAGGTAAGCTCAAATTGTTTTATTAATCAAGAATTATTTCACCAAGAAATCGGTTATTAATAGAACAGAAACGGAATGATTATCTTAAAATAAATATATAATATTTTAATTTTAATATATATAGATATATGTATAATACATATTATATATTATATTATATTATATATATATATATATTTATTTTATAATTAATATTATTATTATATATATTATGTTATCTATAATATATTATATAAAATATAATATTTTATTTTAATAATAAATATTTCGTTTCTCATTTATTATAATTAAAGTAAGCCTTCCCTTGATTTCCTAAAGTGTTTGGATTTAACTTAGCACGTTGTTGATTATTACAATGTGAAAGGTAGCAGACTATGTCAGTTTTTGCGTTTTCCATAGGCGTGTAGGCGAGTCTATTATGCTGAAATACGCTAAGGCAGAAAGGCATGAGCCAACGACTTCCAACTGATGTTAGTTACTCAAAGGCTAATAATCAATTGGTCGTCGCGAAATTCTATTGGAAAAATAAATAATTTTTACACTAGTTTAGACCTAGCAGGATTAGGTATCGATTTACCTAACTTGAGTTGTACTGTAGTCAATATTAACAAATTAATTAGCATTTCTGTTTTATTAGGCTCGGTTTGTTTCATTTATATTGTTTTGTGTATGTTGCATTTCACAGCTGTGGTCATAAGATATATCATATCTGCTTTGTGCTATCATGAAATTTCTTGAATGCATAAACCGAGTTAATGACAATCCATGCCTATTTTTCTTTAAAAAATTTGAAATTTCAAACGAATCTGAACGGCTAAAATGGTTATAACATTAATTTGCTGGACCTAACGTATATCAAGCAGAAAATTGCGCAATTTGTTGCATTCTCATCTTATCAAGTTTTTCCTGTTATATATAAAACTACTGGGCATAGGCTAAATTCTTTCAGTAGCATCCTAGTTCTTCTGATGGGTTGTAGGATAGGCACAAGAACATTGCCTAATATAAACATCATCATCATCATCATCATCATCATCATTCTCAACATCACGAGCAACAATAAAACAGAATTAAATAAGTAATGCTTTTGTCCATGCTTGCTTAAACTTCTCTTTCATTTTAATAGAAGTTGTAATCGATCATTTTGATTAGTTAATTGATTATCTGGGAATAATTTTGCAAATAACATAACTCCGAGGGTCTAAATAGAATCTGGGGTCTGGCTCCAGTAGGATAAAATAGAAAATACTTCTGATAACTAACGGTTAAAGATGCAGAAACATATTTGTAAATCAGTTTAAATTATTGACATATATGTACAGTCTTATTTGACACAACTTGCAATTGCTGTTTCAATTTTAAATAATTTTTTTCTATACGAAACCCAAGAGTAGAATAGGTATGACGACAGTATCGATTTAGCGAACTCTCTCATTATGTTTCTTTGATTGATTATTTTGCATTGTTTAGTTGTGCACATTTTAAACTTTCGTAGACCACAATGTGGTTTAAGGTCTTACGACAAAATGATCCAACTTGCTCCTGCTATATGTAATGAAGCGAATATATATATTAGGTACTTTGATGTCTAAAAACGTTTATTTATTACAAAAAATCGTCATTTTTTAAGTAAAAGCTGTTACTCTTTAGCGTTCTTTTGCAAACTCAAACTATTCCCTCTTTACAGAAAAAATTCAACATATAGTCGGTAGAATAAAATCAGGTCATAAAATCTTAAATTTATTTAAATATAATTATCTGAACCCAAATTTTTTAAACTTGTTCCTGGCCTACTAAATTTATTTCATGGTTCAATTAGTCCGTTTTTCTGAAGGTTACGGAAAATATTTTGTCAATTTTTTACTACATTACCTAAGATTTAGCTGCCTGTAACATGCTGCTATATTGCGTCAAATCCTAATTGGCCAATAAAGAATTGAAATAAACAAGAATATGTATAATTTATTGACAACACTCGTTTTAAGAATTATAGTTTGTTTAAAACTCATTACGTAGTAGTTTAATTAATTATGAATAACTTTGTTAATTTTAAGCATACTCAAATTCGTAATGCTTATTTTTTTAAGAGCAAACAAATGTTAAATATTCCTTTCTGGTGCAAAACTAAATTTTAGTACTACAACAATATGGTATAATTCTAAATTTGTTTTTGTCTTTGCTATTAATGAATCCATCAATATTTTAGCACATATATACTAACAACGAATTGAACTAATTTAGAAATGCATAAACAAATGAATCTTTAATTACAAAATCCTCCGTCTTACGTTGAATATTATTACAAGTATTATAATGTTAGCAATTCCAATTTCATCAGTTCTCTAAAGGAAAAAGAAATTTTATGAGTTAAAGCGTTGTATCAGAAGCATCACTGTATTAAAACATTGATTTATCGAGGTTATATCACGTTTGGCGAATATATTTTTTACGTGTCTGATGCCAAAAGTAAACAAGAAACTGATTCAATAATTATGCCTCCATGTGTTAATTAAATGACAGACATCAAAAATATATCCACGTCATTTATAGGTCTTTCAGCTGTTGTTGAATCCTCGATCTACTATAAAGTTTTGGAGGGGTTATTCTAAAGTACATGCGTCTATTACATTAGAAACCCTGTCATACACATTGCAAATTTTCAAACAAATTTAACTTCAGCTTTAAAAATTGAGCACAAATGATATACTCCTCAATGCCATAAAGACAAATCAATTTAGAGAGTCATTTTATTGACCCCTTTGTCTAACCTATCAATAAATTAAAACTAGTTTACCTTCACACACACGAGAAAAGCAGTACAGCGTCTGATTAGACATCCAGGTTTCTGCCACTCTTTGGAGACTTGCCGGACTATAATGCACATTTTAGCATAGCATCATTCATGAAAATTTAATTTCTTAATGTTGTTTCCAATCAACATTGTCCGCGATTGAATATTTAGCAATTATCTAAGCTCTGTTTGCGAGAAAGGCTGATAAAAATCAGTGTCATCAAAATATGATATACGAACAATTTTAAGCCCGCCATCTACCCTGGTCACTAAACACGCACAAAAAAAAGAAAAACATGGAACGTTCGGTACATGAGATGTGTAACAAAACCGATTAAAGAAGTCTAAATTTATGTACGTGAAATAAACCATAATTTAAATTAAATTAAAGATGTAGGAACATTTTACTTGCATGTCAATAGACCGGACTTTGCAAGTGATACTGCGGAAACGGGACATAAAATTCACTCAGTTGTTTGTCGACGCACATCCATGTGTGGTAAAAATTGATCAAAAAGTCTGACTATGGACTCTTTTTAATATGGTGTAATAAATGAAACACTGGTGGATAAACCCCTGAGCTCGATTTTTTTCACAGAACATACGAATGGTGGAAATAGAAGGTTTCGTGATTCAGAACTGCACACTAACTCGGATAAAAGATTAAGATAACCTGGATTAGGGTTAACAATTTGTGATCGTGAAAAATTTACGATTTATTAATCAACTTCTTGATAACCACACATTTTATTACAAAACCACGATTCTTGTTACCTTACGGTATCTATCAACAAAGAAATCTTATAGATTTCGACAATTAGCATTGACTTGTTATGCTAAATATTGGTTCTCCTCACTATATTACTGTATTCATTATTCAATAAGGTAATTTTCTTGAATTTTTGTCAGACTGTCAAAAAATATTGGAAATGGCATGTTATCACTGACGTTTCACTTACATGAACATACGCGTGCATTCAATTACAGTTATCGAAATGCTTCGCAGTTATAAATGCACACATACGCACACATACATGGCGAGTGGATATTAAGTGAAATAAATGAAACTTGTATGGTTCACTTACAATTCACTTATACGAACTTACGCGTGTATGTAATTATATTCAACAAAATTCTTTTGAGTTATTGACAAACACACACAAATCTAAATATATATTTTTTTTTCAAAATCCGGTAATAGTTAATTAACCAACTAAAAAGAATAAATGTAATTATTTGAAGGTAATTTAAACTTGTGTTAAGATAATCTTATGATATGCGGTACTGTAAACAAAGCATTCGCAAGTAACCGCCGCAATATCAGAAGGAAATCTTTGACGGGCATACAACAGCATTTGTCGCAAATAAAGCTCGTACAACTTCCTCATTTGTCCGCCTCACTGCTCAACTAAAAAGTGAACGAAAATTATGTAAAATTTATTATTAGTGTAAAAGCCAATTTCAGATGAATTTGTTTACGGTTGTGGTTCAGAATTGTTTCACGTTTCACATTTTATGTTTTCCTACCGGTATATTTTGCCTCATAGAAGATAGTGATCCAATCCTCTCGTTTTTCAACTTTTTTATAATGACAGATTCGGTCCCACTTTGAGCACAAATAAAAATTATAGAAAAACTTTATTTTGTTGCTTGCATATTTACTGGATTTATCTTTTAACTAGTTATGTACAATAATGCTTACTATGGGCCAATAGCAATAAGTTTGCTTTTCTCGTGATCTACAAACGCTAATTTACTAGCAAACGACTACAAAATAGAACAACTTCTTTTTAAACCAGACACTCAATGATGACAATGGGTTTGGACTCCTAAATCATTAGGAGATGTATTCTATTCATTTAAAGGAAATAAAATATGTTCACAGCAAAACATCCGAAATAGAGAAACATTTCTTATCCATGTTATAATGAATTGTTAAAGTCGGGTAGTTGACTACATTTAAGCTGCCAGATTTTACACCTTAAATCAGATCACGGTCTAAATTTGGTCCGATTAATCTATTCACTACAAGGGCAATTGGATTTTTTCCGTAGCCATTTTGTCTAGGATTTTCTTGTATTAGCTTAATTCTCAAACGTTCGTTGATTATGTCAACTCTAAATAGCATTGCAATTTGCAAAATTGTCATAGCTGACAGCACTGAAATTTTAAATCTGTGTAGTATTTGCACAATTGCTTGTCCTACATCTTTATTATATAAATTTACAAAATGCCAAGAAATTTACATTTTTTAATTTTTAAAAACGACTCTATGTTTCACAGCAAGTAATTTTAATATGTAAAGTTTTCTGAATTGGTATTGCCAGGTTTATCCCTTTGGATATGGATTTTCTTGAGAATCAAATTGCATCGCCTAGAATTTTGCTATTCTAAGTACTATTTTTATTCAATTTTATACCATTCAGAATGTCATTATGGTATTTATTCGGGAGAAATATCACTTCGGTACCTTCACTGACTTGTTAAAAATGTCGAATTTTATCCCCTGATTGTTGTTGTTATTTGTTGCGCAGTTCGATCATCACATTTCATGTATCCATGATTTTCTTTCTCAGGGCGATAGGTTTGCACTAATAGTTCCGCAAAGATCCGATTGACCCTTATTTCCAAGTACGTGTTGAATTCGTCTTCGTGGTGGCTGGATGTTGGAATTGTACAAAACATTTAGTATTCCTAGGCAACTTATCTAAAAGATTTATTTTCAAATAATGCATCTTTTTATTCATGCATGAATATATGTATGTATGTAAGCATGAGTATGTGTATGAATGTGTTTATGTATATATGTATGTATGTATGTATGTATGTATTTATGTATGTATGTATGTATGTATGTGTATGTATGTATGTATGTATGTATGTATGTATGTATGTATGTATGTATGTATGTATGTATGTATGATGTATGTATGTATGTATGTATGTATGTATGTATGTATGTATGTATGTATGTATGTATGTATGTATGTATGTATGTATGTATGTATGTATGTATGTATGTATGTATGTATGTATGTATGTATGTATGTATGTATGTATGTATGTATGTATGTATGTATGTATGTACGTATGTATGAATGTACGTATGTATGTATGTATTTATGTATGTATGTATATGCGTATGTATTCATCTACGTATTTATTTATTTATTATTTATCTATTCATTTATCTATTTTTTTATTATTTTTTGCTATGTTAGATATAATAGTAATAGAAAAATGGTTTCTACTATTTCGTTATTGCCGGTCTTGCTTACGTTCTAAAACTGTTTGCCATCGTGTTCTGAAAATGATCATGAAAAGTTAAAACTTGTCATTCCGTGTGACTGGCGGATGTGTTTTTGCGTTGTAATACTATTTTATTAAATAAGAGTGTTGTTTATCTCAAATGCACAACCTTGATATAAATGTTTGTTAAAGTATTGTTTGTCAGATGCTGAGTAGCCACTTATTCGAATTTTAATGTTCAGATTTAGAAAATTTTTGTAATCTATATTATTTTGTCGATTAAGACTATACCTAGTAAATAATATTTTTTATTTCATTATACTCTAGATCTATCCACTCGTTTTACATTGTAATATCTTTCGATAATCGGACACAGAAATTCATTTTACATTTACCATGGGATTGCATATAGTCTAACCTGGGCACATTTCATTTAAGTGTCATCTAATCAGCGAATTAAAATGAGTTCGAAATCCATAACTGTTTGCTTCTTCACTCGTCTAATTACGAAAAGTCAATTGAAACAAAACTCATTGGACTTTTGGTGATAACTGTTATAAAAATCATGAATTCGTACTTTAAATTAATAAAAATCTGACTTCATTCTTTTATTTTATCATCAACCTTGCTTCCACTGGTCATCCAATTTTATGCAAACGAATATTTCGTGTTTTATTGACAATTTGTGTGGACTGTATTTTTCTATTTAAAAAAACTTTTCTATTATTTATTTAACGGCCATAATTTTACTAATAAATAATACTCTCTTGGCTATGCCGTATTGATAAATCGTCAACGGCCTCAAAGTTTAGTGTTATTACCAATCAGAGATACAGCTTTAAAATACCACTCCAGCCAATTGCTATTCATGATAAGGATATAATTAACGTCTTAAAACGGCATAAGTAATAGAGCTGACTGAAAAAAACTGTAGTTTGCCAATCTAAAATGCATTTACATTTTGTAAAAAATGAGAAATATACCAGACTCTCAAAGCAAAATGCGGTTATATAAATTAAAATTGTCACAGATGGAGGGCTGAAGTATGATGGACTTATAGTTATTAAGTTACATTAATTTGTATGTCAGTTCACGAACAAGAAACACATTACAGGTTTTAAGGCACCAAAGTTATATTTCATATTAGAAATAAATATTGGTTACACAGTTAATTTATGCAAGAAACGATTCCCCTTGGATTTTGTTCATGACAGCATTAATGAGAACTAATAATTATAATCCCTCTAATCAACAAATAAATAAGTTTTCACTTTTATTTTCTACATAGTGTTATTTTTCTTATAAGCTGCGAAATAATAGACGAAAATGAACAAAAACCAGCAAGAATAAACACCGGTCCCATTGTATTTACCCAGTCGTCGAACAAAATAGCAAAACTACCGCCATTCGCAACGCACTGAAGCGTATCGGCCTAACATGATCATCATCAGAGTACGACGGCAAACTGGCATGGAGGATAATTTGAAATAAGACACTAAAATCGACTCAATGCATGTATATATTTATTGTGACGGAGTAACATATCTTTATAAAGCGATAATATATGTCAAACCTAAAACTAAATTAGCTCGTTATGAAACAACAGGTTAAACATCTTTGTATTATTTATGACGTATCTAGTAATAACTTACTTGAGATACAACCAGAAGAAAGTAACAAAATCAGCATGTATGAATGGTTTCATCTCATGTAAAAATACATTTTGTGCTTACTAGCGTCCCATCAGCAGGAGTCGGTACTATACTATATATATATATATATATATATATATATATATATATATATATATATATATATATATATATATTAGAACATTAAATATTGTATAGTTAGACAGTCCCACATTACTTGACTAAACCTATAGCGGGTATAGGGCTTAATACCGACTCCCACTTATATTTCGCTAGTAAGCAAGGAATCCATGTGTAGACGAGAATATACCTTTCGTTAAATTTGAAATTTTTGTATCATTTTAGTCCTGTTTGAACTAACTTAAATACTGTTTCTTGCGGAGAACTAATATATATGCAAGTATGCATTAGGTGTTGCGAACCTAATAACAAATTTGTTCAGTTGTGACCAGAAGGATGAACCAAAGGCAGCATGAACGGAAAGTATAATCTCATGCACATTCAATTCGTGCTGACTGGCGACTCATCAGTAGGAGTCGGTATTATGCCCTTTAACCACTATATATTTCGCTGAAGTATGTGGGATAATAGGACGGTAGTGTAGGCCAGAATTAATGAATTTGCTGGAATGACAGGTATTCAGAAGTATTTGTGATTCTCAATTTTGGCTAATTTTGACGAACTTGCAATCCATAATGTTGGTACCATGTACATTTTCGGTAACCATAGTGTTGGTATCAGGTACTTCCACAACATCCATAGTGTTCATACACTTTACGGGCTTGGTGTATATTTTATATACATAGTGAGTTGGCTTTAAGGTTGTTCTGTCTCATTTACCCACTTTCCTCACCCAAATATATAGTGGTTAAAGGGTGTAATACCGGCTCCTACTGATGAGTTGCCAGTAAGCACGAAACGATTGTGCACGAGATTATACTTTTCGTTTATGCTGCATTTGGTTTATCCTTCTGGTCACAACTGACCTAATTTGTTACTAGGTTCGCAACACCTAATACATACTTGAACTAGCTTTTTACTTATTACTCAATACCTAACAATAATTGCATATTTATTAGCCCAACGCAATAAAAATGCATAACTAGAGATTTGTTACGATAAAGATGTTTTAAAAATAAACTTTGAAAGATGATCCTAGGAATTCTATTTTTATTTACAAGTCGAATTCAAAAGTTCTTAATATATTTTAAAAGAAAGAAAGCACACTGAATAATCTATATTATGTGCAGTTTGGGATAATAACCGGTTTATGACGGTTTACTTATTAAAAATGAGCCATCTTTAAGTTAAATCCAATCTGGTTTATAATTAGATTAATTGAATTCAAGCTAGTATAATATTGTGTTCTACTTTTATCTCTTTCTTGGATTCATACGAATGTTGCTGATTAATTGGGTGTAAATTTGTAAATGTTTACGAGCGTGTGACTGTGTGATCGCCTGTGTGTGTGTGTAGTGGTCATTTTTATTGTATCTAATTATTCTTCTATTGATAGATTGAATGTTACCTGGTTTTCGCTTTGCTCTCCATTTCGTGTACTGAAGTTTTTTCCCCGAATGATGCCTTTTGTGTCTCATTTTCCATGCAAATTATTTTTTTCCCATGGTAACAACTTAGAGTGTGCATATTGCAATGTTAATCTCGCTATCTTCTTGCGCAATTCCTGTTGCTGTTAATGATGCTGGTAATGGTGTTTATACAGCTGGTTTTAATTCAGTTTTATGCAGATTCTATTGGATTAATTACTTACATATGTCAGTATAAACTAAGAATTGTATAGTGTAGAAAAGGCAATTAAGCCACCCTGCCTCTCAGTGTTTAGAGCACCAGATGCCGAAGCAGACGTGACCAGGTTAGTGCCCTATCCACGGCAAATTCTGTCCAGTACGTCGTGAGTTTCCAATAAGGACGAAACCCGTCTACGGGCTGAATTGCCTTGTCTACACTATACAATTCTTAATTTCTCCTGACATGTGTAAGAAATTAATGGGCCAGGTGCTTATATAAAGACGCAAACTTGATTATAATAATTTTTATCACCGCCCAAGCAACCAATGTTCGTTTACTTATATAAATGTATATTTCAATACCACTTCCCCATGTAGTGTGGTATCTGTTCAGCAATGACAGATTTTGGATGGTTAGTTGGAACTTTGTGTCTAAATGGATGCCATAGGAGCTCCACTTAAAGCAAAAATAGACGAACCAAGTTACATTAGTTAGTATTGAACTGAAAATTGTGTGTAGTGTAGCTTGCGGTGCTGTGACTCAGTGGTTAAAGCACCAGATTCCGAAGCAGGCGAGCCCAGGTTCGTTTGATCCAATTGGATGTTTATTCATGTTAGTCAAATGTGTGGTTTGGTTCACCCAGATACAAGAATATTCATTTTGCTTTATATGGCTCGTGGACAGTCGATTAAAATAGGAAGTCGATTCAGATAACAAGTTCACTCGTGCGATTGAGAATAACAACACACTTCCCTTTATGGGCATCCTGCTCACTCAAGCAGAAACTTTTCATTTAACACTGACAATACATAGAAAATCTGCTTTTACCAGGAACTATATCCATTATAACAGATGTGTACCAATCTGCCACAAAGGAATCATTCATATCAAGCTTGTTCACAAAATCAGACTGATCTACAGTGAACATTAAAGCGAGGATGTGCATGAATATCTGCGGATGTTACACCAGTAAATCCATACACGCACAATGATGACACTCTACAGTTTTTATTACATTTGTCTTTCATTTTATTTTGACACTAGTTATTGAGCGGATAAAGAAAACAATTACTTAATAACTATTTCTAGGCTTTTAAAGGATGGTTATTCTTTTGTTAAAAGGTGTCGCCGAATAGAGAATAAAAATATGTGATGGCCCAATTTAGCTTGTAAACAATTTACCTTACGTATCCATGATTTCATTTCATGTATGGTCAATTTGCACTCTCGGTTCTGCGATGATCACCTTGATCTTCATTTCTAAGTACACTTTCAGTTCGGCTTCGTGACGTCAACACTCTGAAGGCTTCCAGACCTTTTGTAGTAAACACTGGAAAAGATAATCGATCTAACCGTAATTTCTTTATTTCATCAAGGAAGTGAAAATACATAAAAACGTGTTTGCTGTCGGTAGTTCCCGACGTGTCAAAAAGGATTGGTTCCTAATTTCTGTCAACAAACGTATTTCAATTAATTGCTTTTGCTGGAATGGTTGTGCGTCCAATCGCCAATTGTGACAGACTTTAAAAGGTAAAAAGGATTCAAGTTCTTACAACTCCATTCGTGAAAAGTGATAAAATTTGATACATAAAACATTATTTTAAAATCGATTATTCTGCACAATTTTTTGATAGAATTTAATCAAAATAAAATAAAAGCTGGTATTGCAAAAAAGACAGCATTTGACCTAGAAAACATGGAACATGCGTCAAAACAGTACAGCACTGAAACTGGTGCTTTTTAATGTAGCTTCGCTAAGTTTAAACATTTTATTTGCGTGCCATAAAACCATTTTTTGTGCGCTAAATTGAAAATAAGAACAAATCTTAAATGACATTAATTTGGATTTCATTGCATTAAAGTTTGAAACATACCAATTTCCGAAAGCATTGCCAAGAAAATAACAGGCTACATCTATTAACCGGTCATCTTTGTTTTGCAAGTTTTAAAGACGAAAGGCAACTCCGATTACATAACAAGCAAATCGAATAAATACGAAGTTCCAATCCAATTCTTTAAATCACGTTTACGAAATTGAGATAAACTCAAATCCCATTTTATCAAATCAGTTCCACAACATGGCAAATTATAGTGAGTCACCGTTCTGATGCGTTTAGGCACATAGTCATCATGAGAACAGGGTGGTAGACTAACTAATGAGAAACGAACCACCTTTCATATATAAGTTAAGTAAAATCAGATATGCAGGCCTCACCTATGAGAGTTTCTTATACATTTCACTTGCACATACATACTAACACGTACACTTACTTTACACATATGTCTAGGCTATACAATAAAGCAATCATTGGTTGCATGGGGTGTTGAGTATGATTGTTTACATCAAGTTTGCCTCCTTGAGATAAACGCAAATCGCAATGTATTGAACCAACTGCACAAAATAGCAAACAATCTTTTGTCACACATAATGATGCGATTCGATTCTCAATGTTCATCACGAGAAAACCACGTTAAACTGACTGACGATGATCAAGCCGTTATTGATTAATAAAGAATGCAATTATAGAATCCTCGCATTTAATGAACTTGACTTGAAATGGTTTGCTGCAGCATTTCTATTCAGTCATATATCTTTGACTAAAATAGCTACGATATTCAGCAAGAAGTGGGCACCCATCAAGTTCTATCATGATTTGTCGCCGATGCGCCTCGTATTGGGCTACCTTCGCTCTCGATTCTAGCAGCTCACAAACTGTGTCACATAAGCGCTAAACTATATGTAGTTTTCATTTATATACAGGCTAATGTTTTACGTTCAGTCTCTCCTTCAGATGGATCGTAAAAATCCAAATCACTATCTCCAATTTGCCACATAATGAAATGATATTGAATTTATTTATAATTTCTGGATTTTGTTAAATTTCGATTTTCCGTAGAAATTAAAGTGCTACAATCTAGACGAACAGCAAGTCTCTGAAACAACCGATTAATGATATCACCCAAAACTTCGGTAATTATGGCACGTGAGTGGTGAGTGTCCAATAAGGACGAAACCGATCGACTTGATGAACCGCGTTAGCTAACTTATTCTATGTTAAATTCATACTAAAAACAGATAAAAAACTTTTCCTAAAAGGAAACTGGTTTAGTCATTCATATTATTCTTAATCATGGTTGCGATCTTCATATAAGCACATGACCCATTAGGTACATACCTTTGTCAGTATAAATTGTACAGTGTCGTAAAGGCAATTCATTCAGTTTCGTTCTTCTTGGGAATTCATCACGTACTGTTTAGAATTTTTCGCGGACAGGACTCGAACCTGGACACTTCTGTTTCGGAATCTGGTGCTCTAACCACTGAGCATCAATGTTCGTTTAAATATATAAATGTTCTTTTCAATACCACTTCCCCATATAGCGTGATATCTGTTCTATAATGACAGAATGGGGATGGTTTGTCGAAACTTTTGGGCTAAAGGGATGCTATATAGGCTCTACCTAAAGGAAATACTAATCAAGAAACATTAGTTGGTATATAACTCAAAATTATGAGTAGTGCTTGGCAGGTGGCTCAGTGGTTAGAGCACGATTAGAAGAAGATCTGTCCAGATTCGAACACTGTCCGCGGCAAATTCTGGACGCTATGTGATGAGTTCCGAATAAGGAAGAAGCCGTTTTACGGGGTGAATTCCCTTATCCACACTAAACAATACTTAGTTTATCCAGACAAATGTATGCACATAATGAATCCGGTGTTTGTATAAAGATCAAAACCTTGATTTAAAGAGATAATTGTTATCATCGCCCGTGCAACCAATTCGGATAAATGATTTTATTTTAATTACTTTATTTTAATTCAATTGGCAAACAACGAAAAATTAGGAACGATAACGTATCTCATCTGAGACGTTAGACAAATTATTATTTGTTTCTAGCCGATATCCCTATTTACTTAAGCCATACAAGCTAATCAAATTATGTCTTAAAAAATAAATAGTGGGAAATATTTTTAAATTTCCTATCCTCTATCTAAAGTTACAGAAGCGCTTTTGTCCAAGTTTAATTAGTGCCACGGAAAAGCAATCGCTAGTAGATCAGTTACTTGTTTATTGCTACGAACTAGGCTGCGGTTATTGTAATACCATTCACAAAGTATTCTATATTAATTGGAAGTAGAAATGCGTATCTGAATTGATATTTTACTATTTTCTTGACTTAAGATAGCTATTGTATGAGCACCAAAATAAGCCCGGGTATTCAAATGATTTTGTAAATACCAGAATGATCTGTTGATAGAATCAGCAACTCATTTTGCACCAGATAATGTGCAGGAAATGCACAATTTAATACAAACAGCTTAATATTTTAGTTTTTAAACTTGCTTACCTAGTAATATTAGGAATAATTATTGATAATTGAATTATCTCGTTCGTTAATAAATTTATTTCGTTAAGCGAAAGGAAGGTAGATTATTTCACTGCTTTGCATCAAACATTTTTTTAAATTGCCAACCAGATTGTTCATGCAGAAATCTTAACAGAATCAAAAATAAACGTAGACACATTCACAAAGCCAATATCACCTAATTCACTAATTTCAGAGGACTACAATCATCGATGATTTATGCGTTGATAACAATTTAACAAATAAACCTTGTTGACTTTAAATTAAAACCAATAACACATTTTGTGTATTAGGTGGGCTATGACAAAGTCAATATGAGGAATGGAATTTGATTATATCTCCGGATTACAGACTTAATTTGAAAAATATAAACAAAGATTGCAATCTAATTTACGAATATGCAAAAGATTATGCTGTTTTAATGCTGAATTCAACAAACCCTCCTGATCTAATTCATGACTAGATACAAAGAGATTAATGCATCATTAACGTTTGAATAGCCTGCAGGCATCTCAAGAGGTTGCGTAATTTAAATAACTAGCATTTGAATTCTTAAATCAAATCAAAAAACCCCGGATTCCTACTTTCACACGCCCTAGACAATTAAGGTTCTTATTTTTGCGTTGAGCTTAGTTTTTCTCTATGTTTATGTAGACATTTTGAGCTGATACTCTACGATAATATAATAATTGTTTGTGTCACCCGCGCAATCAATGTTGGCTAAATTCAATTTATTTAATGCTAGTCAGGGAATAGTTATGCCATACTTGATGCGGGATCTCATAACTACTAGTCAAAAGTAATGAATGGTTATTAGCATTATTGAAATATAAATGTGGGGAAATTTCTCAAATGAGTATTTTGAAGCATCTGCGCTTTCTTTTAGTTTTAAATTATTTACTGAAAAGGCGAGTATAAAGGCGATACAGCTTTGAGTTGATAAGTTAATCACAGATGTTTTACAGGAATTTCTTATAATCATAATACAATTAATCAATTCATAATTAAATGATAGAATAAATGCAGAATAACTTTATTTCCTAACTGCGAAGAAAATCTGCTAACGACATGCCAGACAAGAACAACGCACAGGAGACGATTTGTAGACAAACCTGCACTTTGATCTCCATTACATTAAATATTCATCGAGGTGTGGCCATCTTTATTCAGTTTTCCATCATGCACAAAAGTTGACCTTTGAATACCAAAACGTGTTAGCACGTGCGATTGACGATATTTCTGTTACGTTAGTAACAGGCTTCAATGATAAAATTGGTGGTGATCTGAATTCACAAAAGTTGATTTAAATAACTGCAATCACGAGCAAGGCAATCAATGATTTTTTAGTTGCAAAACTCGCGTAAATCTGACGGAGGCAGATAAATTTTAAAATCATGACAGCATTGAAATTTGCAGTAAAAATTCTAATTATAGAAAAAAAATTTAAGACCACTATGGTTGACAGCCGAATTTTTATTTCCAATTTATTAAGTCTACATTTCTGCTTGAACCTCTAGAATTTAAAATAGATGGTCGAAAATCACTATTCAATGTAGCCGAGAGTAGTTTTAAAATGTTCCGTGATTGGATTTGAAGTGTGTTTGACGTTTATTTAAAATGTAAAATTTTTATTTAATTTTTACTTAATTTTCGCCACCTATGCAATGAATGATTGCTTAATTCTATTTGTTTAAACATTGCGATGTAAAGTTAATTTATTATTTCACGCGAGATTTCAGCACAAAAATTTATGAATTTTACTTGTGATCATTTATTTTCCAATCTCTTATAACTAAGTGAATTCTAATTTGATTAAATTCGTAGGCCGGAAATAATGCACGGGCTATGGAATCAGCTGTATGCACAGTTGCAAGGCGTTCACGTGGCGCCAAGAATTCATTCAGGTAAGTTATTTTGTTAAACTATGTCTTGTAATATATATCAATTATTTTAACAATCACTAATCAACTCTTTTATTTGACAAAAGGCAATATTTATTATTAATGGGTAACCCATTCGATTCAACGGTGAAGATAAATTAAATTTTGGCCTCGACGAGATTGATAGTCAAAAACGGATTTAACGATTGATTTCTTGGCATGTATAGCGTCTTATAACAGCATACAATAATAATATTTATATTATGGTAATGAAAAAAAATTATGCTTCCGTCTATAATTTCGATCAGTTACAAATTAGAAAATTTTTGAACAAACCTAATTATATACGTATTTAAAACTAATTCGAATAACAGAGTTCAAAATTTCTAGCATATTTAAAATGTGTTTACTCCATTTATCTCCGACTAGTTGTCATAAATTCCTATTCCACTTTGCATACTTTTGCAGATGCATTTGTATCAGTATCAGTTGCCGTCAAACTGGAAAATGTGGAGCTCATATCATCAAACGACGAATTTGTAAGTAATAACAAATGTATTTCCGTTTTATTCAAATGTAAATAATTTCATTTAAATAAGCATAATCATTCATAATATCATCAGTATTATTTAGATGAAATTAACCAAGCCAGTAGCACAAGCAAGCAAATGTATATTATTTGAAATACAAGTAAAATAAGTTTGAAAAATCAATTTGTATTATTCAAATTTTGCCCAAAAGAAACTAAATTATATATTCGATTAGAACGGACAGGCAATTCAAATCTGTTAACAAAGATCATGCGAAGCTTATCGGCACCTTAGGTAAATTGGTTCACAGAAGAATCATGATTTTGACGCCAATTATAAGGCCACAAAGGTAAAGTTAACCAAAAAATAATATTTTCAGAGATTTCTTGTATTTTAAATAGCCACGCCTCTAAATTTGAGATGGTGTCAAATTGAAGGAAGATCGTCATGAATTAAATAATGCAAACAATATATTTGTATACATACACATAGAAAAGCACACACAGATTTATATATATATATATATATATATATATATATAGACCCACACTTGTTGACCTACTGTGCTCTTTCTGTAAATTAAATATTTCCTGCTTAATTTCACTGTTGCCTCACAAATTATATATATATTTTAAAATTTCACTTGCCTATGAAATGTATATATTTTATACTGACAATACCACACACACACACACACATATATATATATATATATATATATATATATATATATATATATATATATATATATATATGATAAAACTATTCATATAATTTGGCCGCCATTTAATATTTTAACACTTTTTTATCAACCAGGTCTACTAGAAGTGTACGACCCAGCATAATTTTCTTTAAACGAGCGTTAATTCAATCTTTAGATCAATTTACCCTCTTCATATCGAAAAAAGAGAGTACCACCATAGAAATACCATATAAATAAAATACTTCATCTAGAGAATCTACAATGTAACTGCACTGGTATGCGTTGAAATAAATTAACAGCCATAGCCCGGTAACTAACTTGGGAATTGCTGCACAATTTTCTTCGCCACGTGGGTAATGCTATCACATATTTTTAAACACATATTTACAAATTCACGTTTTATCTTTCTCGAAAAGCATGAATAGATATGAAAAGAACGATAAAACAAAGACAGCGTGATTTGAATGTATAATCTCGTGCACATTCGTTTCGTGCTTACTGGCGAATCATCCGTAGGAGCCGGTATTAAGACGACTACGCACTATATATTTCGGTGAGGAATGTATGAAAACTGGACTATACAATCTCCTAACGAATGTGTAAACCTGTAATAGTCAAGCTCACGTCATATTAAAGCTTCGAAAATGCATCTTCAAAGCCAACTCCCTATATATAATATATATCCAATCAGTAGTGAGTTGTCTTTGAAGTCGTATTGTCGAAGACTTTATATGAATTTATCTTCATAACTGCAGGCTTACACATTTGTATAGAAGATTTTACCGTACAGTTTTTCGACATTTTTCACCCAAATATATGTAGAGGGTGCAGGGCGTAACCCTGACTCCTACTGATGAGTCGTCAATGCACATGAGATTATAACTTGTCTTCGGTTTAACCATTTGGTTATATTTGAACTAATTTGTTGCTAGGTGCGTACAACCTAATACGCAATTTTATATAATAAGAAAGTATTTGAAAAATTTGCGTTCTTAATTTCAACAAATTGGACTGGTGCTCACACCAAGCTCGCGAATGTGATTTCAAGAACTGTTATCAAGACAGGCACACAGGTGTGGTGTTTGTTGCAATAGTTGTGAGATTTTGGCTGCAAACAAATTGTACAGACGACATTGCCTGCCACATGAAATTTATGCAAGATTACTTGGATTGAGACCCGCATATCGGATTTTCTATACTTCATATATACATTTCGATAAGAACCCTCGTTAGTCAGTTTGTTTTTTGACTCTAAAGATGACCGTGAAAGGCCAAAATGTATCAGTACATACGACTTAGAGTTATTTTGCTATGTTAAGAGATTGGTCAAATAAAATGGGATTTGAGTTCTTGTATAGTTTGCATACATTATATGAAGAATTAATAATCATATATTATTTACTCTCTCTTTATTTCGGACGGCGTTTTTGTAATTTTTACATCAAATTATATTTATTAAATGATTTGATTATTAATAAATAAGCAATATAGCACTATTTATAATAATATTAATAATCATAATATTAGTAATAAGCATATCATTAGTAATAATTATAATAATAGTAGCAATACTAATATATGAAGCACAATATACATAGAAATAGTCGTATTATTGTACACACAGTACAATAATACACACACACACACACATACACATAATACACACACACATAATAATAATAATGATAATAATAATACTAAAAATAATAATAATCTTAGCAGTAAACTAATTCATAATACCAGTATTTATAATAATAATAATAATAATAATAATAATAATAATAATAATAATAATAATAATAATAATCGTAATAATATTAGTAATCATAATAATGATAATGATTACAATAATAGTAATAGTCACAATAATGACAGTAACCATAATATTGTAAGAATCAGATCAATAGTAATAATCAAAAAATTAATAATAATTTCATCATCAGCAGAAGCAGCATCATCTATGAACATCCTCAAGAAGAGTACATTAACTTTACTACAAAAGTCAACTATTACAAATTATACCAATAGTTCAATTCTCGAAAAAGAAATTATTTCCCATCTATACCGGAATTATTAAAATTACATTTTTCATCAGGGTGTTTGTAAAATGCGCTTTTAAATTGTCAATTAAACGAGTGATACCCGCATGTTTATTATTAATTTTTTGTTGGCTAATTTCGTTCGTTAGTGACCCGTTTAACTGTAGCATATTTCGTTAATCTGTTCCAGCCCAAATAGTGTTGAATCGTTAATGCCATTAGTTTTTTTTTCAAACATGCGTGTATACATGGAAAGTATTTGTGACACCGCCAAGGCACACAAAATAGGCTTTTCAGCATAATTCGGCGTTTGACACACTGGGCAACCTAACTTATCATGCTATTCTATCCAATGTGCAATCAGACCTTGGCAGGTTTCCACCAATTTGGACCAAGACAAAGTTTTATCATGACAAAAATTATTATGCCGCATCAGTGTTCCGGATTTTAGACAGTATAGCCACTCTGAACACATTGTCTGTCAGACAGATTCACCGAAGTTGTACACATGTCAAATGCTAACGTAAATGCCCGCCAATAAGATGAGGTGGAAAGGAATCGTAGATTCGATTTGAGAAGGGCAGAAACATTTGATTAGAATTATCTCGCATCACAAGTAACGTGAAAAGTTATACATTTTTTGCTTAAAGCTACGATTCATTATTTGATTTGATTTTGATCATTCAATGTTGAATTATTATATTTTTTGTCCAGCATTTTTTCCATAAATTATCGGAGTCAATATTCCTCTTTAAAACATTATACGTTGGGGACTTTTAAACCTAGCCAGTACGGACCTTATATAAATTTGCTTGATTTCCGCCACTGACATTCACTTTTAGTTGATTTATTTGTTTTTAATTACTGTGCACAAATGTAAGTACTTCGCTTAATGTCTACTATAGAACGCATTTAAATCAAAGTTAAAAAACACTGCACTTATGATCGAGTATTGCTAGACAACGGCGTTTAAGCTAAACATACAACTTATTTTTATTTTTTATTATCATATTTAATATTTCCATTTAAGTTTTTGGTTATAATTTTTCACAATATCATATGAATTATGAAGAATATCTTCAAACCATGCGTAAAATCACATTCATGTTCGTTAAAATCGAAAACCTCTTTCTAAGTTTTAATTGGCCTTGATCAAAGTGAAAAATACGAATTTTCTCGTTTACAGTATAATCAAAACATAATAGGTTTCATCATTATTAAATTAAACAATCGCTGCATTCGCGGTTGATGACAAGGATTACTTGAGTGGAGTTTGCTAACTGGAGATAAGCACCAATTCAATTTATTTTAATCGGATATTTTCGCGCACGCTTACTAGAGGCAAACAGTTCTGAGTGACTGAAAAATATAGGATATAAAATATTCCAGGATAAATTTTTTTACACAGGTTACACGTTTTTGTTCATTATATTTTTGAAATCGTGCGTTGACATTCACTTAACTAAGCAACAAACTCAACTCTTTTTTCCTTAACATTTCTATTTGATAGTATGTATTAGGTTTTGCGAACCTAGTAACAAATTAGTTCAGTTGTGACCAGAAGGATACACCAAAGGCAGCATGAACGGAAAGTATAATCTCATGCACATTCGTTTCGTGCTTACTGGCGTCTCATCAGTAGGAGCCGGTATTACGCCCTTTAACCACTATATATTTGGTCGAAGAATGTGGAATACCGTCCTATTATTCAACATTCTTCGACCAAATATATAGTGGTTAAAGGGCGTAATACCGGCTCCTACTGAGGAGTCGCCAGTAAGCACGAAACGAATGTGCATGAGATTATACTTTCCGTTCATGCTGCCTTTGGTTTATCCTTCTGGTCACAACTGAACTAATTTGTTACTAGGTTCGCAAAACCTAATACATACTTGCATATATATTAGTTCTTCGCAACAAACAGTATTTAACTGTAATTTCTATTTGATTCTGTTGAACAAATATATCCACACAAGGAATAAAAAATAAAACAATTTTAAGCTATGACATCCAATATTGTCAATTCATACTATCATAGAAGTTCGCTATATTTACGCATGAATTTCAAAACATATATATAATGACGGATTGCGGCTGCCTTATGGAAAATTGATGGTAAATTAGATAACCATAAGGATCATATTAATTGAAACACTGACCAACAATGTAGATAGTATGAAACTTTTAATTGAATTCTTTTCGTACCTTCGGTGGCGGCGTGGATGCGCTGCATGTCTTCCCAATAATTCCGATACCAGACATCTTGCTGAATTGTAACCTCTATTTTGTTCAACTTTTAAGTGTTAACCTGAAAATGTACACAAATACAGTCACCACATTTTAATTCAAAAAAGGCCTTTCAGGTTAAAATTTATTTATTCTAAGGAAGCTGATTTGATGGCCAGTTGAAACTTTACGTCAGTAGCGATATTACAAATTACACTAACAATACCACGTATATTTACGCTTATACCACTAATTATACTTAGTATTCAACTTCTACTTTTACGTCTGCCACTTCTTCCTCTTCTTCTTCTCTTTCTACTACAAATACTACTACTAGTACCACGGCTGCTAATATTACTACTATTAATACCACTACTTCTAATATAAAAATTATAATTTTACTATTACTTTTAAACAATAATTGATTGCGCGGGTGGTGGTAACAATTCTTTAAATCAAGTTTGCGAGCTTAAAGTATACACCAATCCAATTGTATTTAACAAGTCGTCGAACAACATAACAAAACTACCGCTAGTCGCAACGCACTGATGCGTTTCGACCTTTCATGATCATCATCAGAGTACGACGGCAAATTGACTAGCGAGGATCACTTCTAGTAATATTGCATATAAAGTACTATTACTACTATTACTGATACAACTACAACCACTTCTACTACTACCATTATTAATTTTACTTATAATTTTACTACTACTACTACTACTGCTGCTGCTAATTGTACTGCGAACCTACTACTAAACATACTAATATTAATACTACTGCTACTTCCAATACTACTTCATTTACTACTAATTATACTACTACTTTTACAACTAATACTTCCACAATAATAATAATAATACTATTACTTTTACTGTTTCTAATACAAATAATAGCATTACTACTACAACTGAAATTCCTTCTAGTGCCATTACTAATTCCACGACTGTATTTTTATTTCTATTATATTTCTACTACTACTACTACTAATGCTACAACGACATTTACTACTACTACTACTACTACTACTACTACTACTACTACTACTACTACTACTAATAATAATAATAATAATAATAATAATAATAATAATAGTAATAATAATAATAATATTAATAATTTTACTACTAATAATACTCCTAATATTTCTACTACATCAATTACTACTACTACTTCTGCCGATGCTACTATACAATACTAACTACCAAGACTAATATTGATACACACAACACAAATAATAACACAATAATAATAATATTATTATTAATAATAATAATAATAATAATAGTAATAATTATTATTATTATTATTATTATTATTATTATTATTATTATTATTTTACTAATATCTCTTCTACAACTTCTTTTTCTACAACCACTTCTGGTGATACTATTACTACTACTATAATTATTAATACTACTAATATTACTTTTACTACTTCGACGCTGACTACTATTAATACCAAAAATTAAACTACTTCTACTTCTAAAAATACTACTACATCTACCAATACTACTACTAATTCTAATACAACTAACGCTACTAATACTATTACTTCACAGCGTTAAATCATCTGCAAAAACTGATAGTTTATTGTCGCAGAAATATTAAATGCATAGTTTTCTTTGAAGATTAAATAAACGCTTGATCACCTTTCAGTGTAGGAAGTTGAAATAGTGCTGATCTGACCTATCGTTGGCCTGCAAGAATTGAAAAACCCTAACAAAGCTCTCGTACCACAAATACAAATGCCCACAAGCCATCATAATTAAATTTATGATAAAATAGCCAATTAGATTTAACGCAATTCTCGCGTGGATGCTTTCGAAGGAGAGACTCACTATAAAAAAATTCGGTAACATAAATAAAACTACATCAAATACACGATCTCGATGACTTATATTTGGAAAAATAACTTTGAATAAAATGTTCCCTTGTTTTAATCCTGGCCAAAATTCCAGTCTACTGCTGAGAGTCAAATCAGCATGAGACACGCTTGACAACTGATTTATATTTGTTATCTAATTCAATGTTATATTGACCCATGATAATTTTATATATATATATATATATATATATATATATATATATATATATATATATATATATAGTGTGTGTGTGTGTGTATGTTAATTTAAAGTCTAATTGCAGGATTTTTTATTATATGTTTGACGTCAGTATAAACTTAACCTTGCATCAGATACAAAAGGAATACATCCGGTAGACTGGTTTTGTCCTTATTGGGAACTTCACGTATTGTCAAGAAATTTGTGAGGAAGGACTACGAGCCTGGAGTCTGTGACACCATACATTGTGTAACTCGTGCCGGAGACTAAAAAAATTCAAGCCACATTCCAAATATTTTCTGATAAACCTTTCCTTCAGGCGGAACCTATTTGTTATTCCTTAATTGTAGAGTTGTAACTATCCGCACCAGATATGTCAATATACCTCAGGCACCATATAAATTTTGGAAAGTATTTACTTTGAAGTCTAACGACAGCGTTTCTACTATACGTATATTGGCAATATGAACTCAATATATAATCAGGTAGATAAGGTTTTTAATTCAGTGGACCGATTTGTCCTTATTTAGAGCTCTTGAATTTTGTATATATCTTGATATATGCCTTTTAATTGCGCGTAGTATGCAGCACGGGTGACGCCAGGGTAAGTCACAAACGTCGAAATAATTGAGCTAAGGGTCGAGTCATTTACACGGCAAATTCTCAAAAACAATAGCGTGGTCTCCAATGATGACACAACCGGCCAAATGGATGAAATTCGGGGTTTATTCTGACAACATATTCAGTAAGAAAATCCTGGCAATAGACATCAAATCAATAAAATTACTTCAAGTGGTATGGTGCCTTTGATATAATGACAGATTGAAGGTTGTTAGCTATAACGACACAGATTAAAAGCTTCCAAATTGTTTTCGCCTGAAGGAACGCCAAATCAGAAAAAATATAAGATGCTTTAAGCCTTCGATCTGCGTTTAGCATGCGGCACGTTTGGTGCAGTGAGCATAAAAACTCGCCGAATCAATTTGCCCGTCCACGTCAAATTTTAGAGAGTTGTTGAAGGATTTTCGTTAAGGACGAAACGGTCTACAGGATTAATTGCTATCGCTTCATGAAGCAATGTTGGATTTATTCTGCCAATACACATATAACTGAAATTCTTCCCTTAGATGTCAAATCAAAATAGTTCCCCCCAGTGGTATTGCGGCTATTATATAATGACAGATTTTAGATGATTACTTAGAACTTTAGTCGTTAAAGAATTCAAAATTGTTTCCGCCTGAAGGGAAACGCTAAGCAGCAAAATTTAAGTTTGTCCGTTGCGTCAAACTCCACCAGTGACGCAGTAGATAGAGTCCCAGTCTCCGAAGCCAATGCGCTCAGATTCATATTCCGACGCGGTCAATTCTGTACAAAATTTGAAGTATTCACAGCAAGGATGAAAACAGTCTACGGAATGAAATTCTTTTACTACTTTTAAAAACTGACATCAAATATATATATATATATATATATATATATATATATATATATATATAATCTGTATATATACGTATATATAAGAATGAATCCCAAATCCGTCTCGGCTGAAATAAAACTTTCAATGGTGACAAATAGCATCGGTCAATGATAGATAATTTCATTTTGGCATAAATCACAATTCGATCATCTAAATACCGTTATATTTATTATTTATCCATTGATTGATTTAAAATACTGCTTCCATTTTAATTAGATATAATAAGTTGATAAAATATTTTAATTCAGTTATTTCGCACCAATTTTCAATTATACTAATTGCATCGGCTCGCTAGACTGCCATTTCTTTTTAACTAATAAATAAATTTAGTACTTCGTTAGCAGTTAATTTCCTGTTAACGATAAACTTTATGTAAAATAACAGTTCTTTTATAAGGGATATTCAGTCTTACCTTTAACAAGTTTTAATTTTATTTGTTTATCTGCTATTCCTTCATATTTCATTAACTGACTTGTGTTGTCGTAGAGTTGCAGATAACAAAACCCCAGCAACAGCCCTCCTCTATGAACTTTTATCCAGTTCATAGCTTCACGAATAATGATATGGTTCATATCACAGCACAGAATTTCGTACACCACTAAATTGTCAATATCAGACTGAAGCTCTTCTAATTAGCCAGAATCGATTGGATTCAGTGTAGTCCGAAGCAAGTTCAGTACACTAATACCATGACAAAAATAAAACTTAAATCATTGCTTCATTTTTTACTGTAATTTTAGGACATTATTTTTTTCGTTGACAAAAGATATCCAAACGCGAAAAGCTCGTATCGCAAATTCACAACACGAAAAATAATTTAAATTAAGGTTAGGCTAATAATTACATTAGTTATTATTATTATTATTATTATTATTATATATGTGTATTATTATTATTATTATTATTATTATTATTAGTTGTAGTAGTAGTAGTAGTAGTGTTAGTATTATTATTCAGATCAACAATATTTGCCCGTCTCCAAAATTACTTTTATCCGAATGAATATAGACACTTTTTATTTACATATGTATGGTTGTAGTCAATGAAAATAAGGAGTAGTTAAAACAACAGCACTAGCCAATTGGCATCATTTGAAAAGTCTGAGATGTAATATGATATTTGTTCAATATTTGGTTGTACTGTTCAGCTGCGCTCTGATTAAATTCGAAGCCTATAGTGTCTGTAAATTACCATACATCTAGTGTGTGTCCTTTCCTATGCAAATGACGAGAAGCATTTCACAATGATTTTAAAAGTTACTTAAAAATTATCTGTATTTTCACTTTTTAACTACGATCGTTTGTGTGCAAATAGTATTTCCAGCTTTTGACCAATCTAACCAGGATACAAAAAAAATGTCAAAAGTTAGGTACACTTATTCTAAAAAGTGTATATTTCATGAGTGAATAATGAAGTTGTGAGTTTTAAAAAGTATTTATAGAATTGACCAACTGAAAAGTCAGTCTGTGAAGTCCTTTCGTTGGTATCCAAGGGTGTACATACTACGTGTTATTACTGTCTATGCAATATAATATCTATTTAAGAATTTTGTTGCTTAAATAAAACCGGTAATTGAAAACACAGACGATGTGACTAACGAAATACACAGTGCATTAATTTAACAGAGATATTAAATGATGACCAAGAAGGGGACAATTGTGTGTTGATAATAGCCAGATATGAGCTCCGAAATATCAATGAGCATCGGTTAGTGATTTTTTAAATGTTCAGCATGAGTGATTGCATGCTGATATATATGATGCAGTAATAAAATATCAGTAAACCATGAAAATTTCTTTAAATCAAGTTTGCAAGCTTGAAGTAAACACCCATCCCATGTATTTAACCAGTCGTCGAACAACATAAAAAAACTACCGCCAGTCGCAACGCACTAGTGCGTTGTTGTTGTTCGACGACTGGTTAAATACAATGGGATTGGTGTTTACTTCAAGCTCGCAAACTTGATTTAAAGAATTGTTACCACCACCCGCGTAATCAAATATTGTTAGATTGTATTACCATGAACATTGGCAAATGCACGGAACCGCTGCTAATAGCGTGATCACAGTGACTCGTTCAAACACAACTAGTTTCGAAACGTCGCATTTTTTATTCTATGTCTTCTAAATTCTTGCCAACTAGTTAACAATGAGAAAAGTAGTAATAATACATTAAATCGACGATGTTTAGAAATGCTAGATGAAACAACAATCACGGTAATAAGGCTGATTGCAGCAATGCTTTAGTTAAGACAATATAGTTCTAAATTTTAAAAAAGTGGCCTTGAATAGAACCGTGGCTACTATTCAAAATAGCTGTTTTAAACTGCCTGGGCTAATCTAAATTTCTATTGAATTCGCAGACATTTCATTAGCAAGCAACTTGATAGCGTTATCCTGTCCAAATAATGGAACAACCTAGAAATATTATATAAAGTTAAAGGTTTAATTTCGATCAGTCAAATTTATAAAATCTAATTATTAGTATTCATACTATGAAAGAATTTTATTGGACAACATTTTCAATAATAGCCAATTCGTTACTGAGTTAAATCTGGTGTGAGTATAATTGAAAACAACGCCAATCTCTTTTCTTTAATCAGTCGCACAGAATAGTAAGACCGATGTTAGTCACACGTAATTTATTTGCGATTGGTTAAATGCATAGTATTGGTGCATATTTCTTGTCCTCAAACTTGATTAAAATAATTGACTGATATCATAAATCGCGCAATGACAAATTTCCCAATGTATAATATTTACTTCGTCGCTAGGCCTAGCTTACATATGTAGTTGTGCACTAAGTATTGCGCACAACATAAAAATTTACTTCAATTAGGACCAGGATGATACGTTAATGACGGCACGAAGGTAAATTATTATCTCATGCACACTTGCGTTTCCTGCTTACTAGTTTTGCATCAGTGGAAGCCAGAACTATGACCGAAACCCACTAAGAAATTGATCAAGTAATGTAGGTCAGTTCGATAGTTCAATCTCCTATATTTGTGTTTTGAAATACCAGCACAATTAACTGCATACAGCCATTAGCAATACAATTCCAAAGCCAGTTAATTATATAAGGAATATGTGCCAAACCTGTAAAGTGCTAAATTCTATAATTAAACTAACATTGGTTGCGCGGGCGGTGATAACAATTATGATAATCAAGGTTGCGATCTTGATATAAGCACCTGACCCATTAATTACTTGCATATGTCAATATAATCTTAGAACTGTATGGTGTAAAAAAGGCAATTAATTCAGTAGACCGATTTAGTCTTTATTGTGAATTTATCACGTACTGGCTAGAATTTGCCGCCGACAGGACTTGAACCTGGGCACGTCTGCTACGGAATCTGGTGCTCTAACCACCTGAAGGAAAATAAACTAACCAAGTTCCATTAGTTAGTATATTACTGAAACTGTGTGAAGTGTAGTGTGCGGCAGGATGGCTCAGTGGTTAGAGCACCAGATTCCGAAGCAGACGTACCCAGGTACGAGTCCTGTCCGCGGCAAATTCTGGCCAGTACTTGATGAGTTCCCAATAAGGACGAAACCGGTCTACTGGATGAATTGCCTTTCTACACTATACAATTCTTAGTTTATACTGACATATGTAAGTAATTAATGGGTTAGGTGTTTATATCAAGACTGCAACCTTGATTATAATAATTGTTATCACCACCCGCGCAACCAATGTTCGTCTAATTAAATAAATGTTCATTTCAATACCACTTCCCCATATAGTTTGGTGTCTGTTCAGTAATGACAGATTGGGGATGGTTAGTTGAAACTTTAGGGCTAAAGGAATGCTATATAGGCTCTACCTAAAGGAAATACTAATCAAGAAACATTAGTTGGTATATAATTGAAAATTGTGGGGTGAGCAGCAGGGTGGCACAGTAGTTAGAGCACCAGATACCGAAGCAGACGTGCTCAGGTTCGAGCGCTGTCCGCGGCAGTTTCTGGCCAATACATGATGAGTTCACAATATGGAGGAAACCGGTCTACTAGATGAATTGGCTTTTCTACACTCTACAATTATAAGTTTCTACTGACATATGTAAGTAATTAATGGGTCAGGTGCTAAATTCCAGATGGTACTTGAATATTTACCAATAGGGACGTAGCCGATTTCATGGTTGAATTGTTTTTGCTAACTTATAAAATGTTTAGTTTTTACAGTTATATATATATATACATTTATTTATTTATTTATTTATCTTTATTATGTCCATTGCCTTCAAATATTACACAGTATATTTCTAATAAGGAATGAGAAACACATTAATAACAATGTGGATAATGGCAATTTATTTCGAGAATACTAAACTTCGCTCTACAATCTTTCATTTATATACATTCTGGGTTTACATTTGAATATGTTGGTGATAACAAATATGATTCGGTTTTTTTGTTTCTTGTTTTGGCTGATTGCTAAATGTGTATGCGTATTTTTCTGTGTTTCGCCTATTTGCATGTAAAGGTCCTTCTCACTGATTTGCAAAGTGATGTCTGAGATCTGGTCATTATTGTATTGATAGCTTGAGAATTAACGAGTGCTATTTTTCTGAGTGTAGTCTTTCGTTTCACCTTTTTGCGCAAATTTGTGTTCTTCACTTGGTAACAGCGCAAGTGTGGATTGCAGTGTTGAACGCTCATATTGTTTGGAAATTTCTACCGCCGTGTGCGCATCTGTTTTTTCCTCTTCAGTTTGTTGCCAATCCGATTGAATGTTTGTTGATTCTAGTCGGTCTTGCCTGGATACTAGTAAATTTTTGTTGAATTTTGTTATTCGTGGCCAGTGGATTTGTTACCACCCACATATTCAAATGTAAACCCAGAATGTATATAAATGAAAGATTATAGAGCGAAGTTTAGTATTCTCGAAATAAATGGCCATTATCCAATTTGTTATTAATGTGTTTTTTCGTCCTAATTAGAAATATATATTTACATACATATATATAATGGGATTTGTGTTTATATAAAAATCGCAAACTTCATTAAAATAATTGTTATCACGAGCCTCGAAATCAATGATTTTTCAATTGTTAATGATTTTGGCAGTTAGACTATGTTTCTTCAAAATAAAGTAAAACATTCTGTCCCAGAAATCCTTTCATTAAAGATTTGATATTCAGTTGACTGCACTACTTTTGACAACACACATGCGTCCAAACAAAAATTCACTGTCCAACAGCTTACATTTATTGATAAAATATTAGGTGTGTTTTAGGCGTAACGCACGCTCCTGCTGATGAGCCACCAGTTTGCATGAAAGGCATATGTACATGAGGTTATACTTTTCGCGCATGCTGAATTTAGGATGTCATTCTGGTCATATTTGAATTAAACTTTTACTAGTTGCGCAATAATTATTACGCTACCGAATATATATATATATATATATATATATATATATATATATATATATATAATTACTTTGATGATACTCTCTCGACGGCGATAAAATATGACCAGCTTCAGAGAGCCATGAATTTTGCTCGGAATGCTTCAATACGTTAAAATTTCAGTCTAAACACACCGATAAATGTCGTTATGACCAGTTTTGATCCAGAACCCATAATCGCGTTAGTCTGCACCCAAATACCAATCGTCCTTCTGCTGTCCTTGTGAAATTGGCAAATCACTTTTGTTTCAATCGCCTATTCCATTAAGCACGATATCCAACTTCTTCAAGTCAAGCATACTGTTGGTCCTGCTTTGTGCTGCAAACTCTTTGTAGATGACACATTTTAGCTGACAACGTCTGAATAGCTATTTCAATTGATGTATGCGTCTGGTTTAGTTTAGTTAGTTGACATCTGAGTGTCAGCTGGCATTAGTCAAGAGCAAATTTTATTAGTTGATCAACTGTGCACGACCAGTCTTTGACGTTTCACCTTAATTGACCTTTTCTATGCAAGCTCTGAGTTTTAAATATCTGCTGGAAAGTCCACAGTTAAATTAATATTGACAGCGTATTTAAAACATGAGTATTGTGATTTTTCATAGCTTGCAAGCTTATACATTTTCATGGCCCAATCCCAGTGCCTCCCTTGTAGAGTTGTAACCATGGTTTAATAGAGGTAACTCCTTGAGAAGCAAACTTCTTTGACGGATTTGTGCTGATTTTATAGACCTGTTTCAATTAGTTGGCGTTTCCACCCTAATACCACGTAAAGCAACTGTAAGCTGTGTCCGTAAATTATGGAAATATTCATAAGAAGAATATTGGTTAGTCTAGTGTGATTTCCAGTAGATTTCGATAGTAAATCTATTAGAATTACGGATGTGCGTCTGGGCAGAATTATTGAAAATATAACTACATGTTTATAAATCACGCTAAAAAAATTCACTTGTCAATCTGATTCAGTGAACATGATGTGTAGGAATATTTCTGGTTTACCTGCCGATTAGAAACGATCCTTCTCTAGTGTAGATGGGCTTACAGCAATCATTTTGCTGTCTGCCTATGCCCAACTTCACAAAAGAAATAATTCCAGTACCCAGGAACATGTAGTTCTGAAGATAAGCCTTTACTGTCAGCGATAGAATACGTTAACATTAAATAACTATTTTCTTCGTGACTAATACTAACGGTAATTAGAAGTACAATGATTATATTTATTATAAATTAAAATTCTAATACATACCAATAATAACAGCAGGTGTAAATGAATGTAATGCTATAATATGCGACATGGTAAGGTGAGCATAATAATTATTAATGAGCACTGAGTATAATAATATTCAATTCAAATAAACAATAATTGATTGCACGGATGGTGGTAACAATTCTTTAAATTTTTGCTTTCCAAATATATGCAATGCGGTTTGATCCTCGCTAGTCAGTTTTTCGACATTCTCTGATGATGATCATGAAAGGTCGAAAGGCGTCAGTGCGTTGCAACTGGCGGTAGTTTTGTTAAGTTGTTCAATGATAAGATAAATACAATTGGATTGGTGTGTACTTCAAACTCGTCAACTTGATTTAACGAATTGTAACCACCACCCGCGCAATCAATTATTGTTTAATTGTATTGTCTATATATATGTGTGTGGCGAAAGCTACAAATCGCTAATGTTCGTGACTGCATAGAAATTGTGCAGCCGACATTTCGAGTCACGTACAATTTATGCAAGATTACTAGAGGTGAGAACCGCATTTCTAATTTTGCTTTCCATATATATCCAATGCGATTTGACCCTCGCTAGTCAGTTTGCCGTCGTACTCTGATGATGATCATGGAATGTTGAAACGCGTCAGTGCGTTGCGCCTGGCGGTAGTTTGGATATGTTGTTCGATGACTGGTTAAATACAATGGGATTGGTGTTGACTTCAAGCTCGCAAACTTGATTTAAAGAATTCAATTCAAATGGCTTATATTCATGACTGTAATATGAGACTAGTTTGCATTCCTGCACCATGTCACATGAGAATGGCGAACATTTTGGATACAACACGTTTAGAAAAGTTATCCACTGTTTATCACATTGTTCAAAAGTGTGTCGACTCATAAATGATCAAAAAGTATAAAATATTCTACAAATCATTTATCAACATAATAAAACTGGTGAGAGCCGTGCTACAATTTTAGATGATGTAACTTTAAATAGGAAACGAAAATAGTGACCTCATTTATGTATATATATATATATATATATATATATATATATATATATATATATATATATATATATATATATATATATATATATATATATTTCCGTTCAACTTCAATATTATAAATAGAATATATTTCAAATAGACGATTAAATAGACGAGAGTATGTTTATTATGAAAAAATGACCAATTTAGATCATAAATAATTAATTACACATATAAATTTATTCCATTACAAACGGCATTGGTTTCCTTTCTTTAAATCAAGTCTGCGAGCTGGAAGTAAACACCAATCCCATTGTATTTAACCAGTCGTCGAACAACATAACAAAACTACCGCCAGCCACAACGTATTGGTTTCCATTTGATTGCTTGAATGAGAACTGGTCTGATTTTGCATTTTATTTATATTGCAAGAATTTGTCCTACAAGTGTTTTTGATTATTTAAGTTTAGACTAATTTGTGTGCGAATTTGAGTTTCTGTGAACCGGCAGGTACATAACTAGTGAATTCTTAAGATTTGGTAATAAATGTCTTTTAAACAATAATTGATTGCGCGGGTGGTGGTAACAATTCTTTAAATCTAGTTTGCGAGCTTCAAGAAAACACCAATTCCATTGTATTTAACCAGTCGCCGAACAACATAACAAAACTACCGCCAGCTGCAACGCACTTACGAGTTTCGACCTTCCATGATCATCTTTAGAGTACGACGGCAAACTGAGTATCGAGGGTCAAACCGTATTGAATATATATGGAAATCAAATTTAGATATGCGGCTCTCACCTCTAGCAGTCTTGCATACATTGAACTTGACTGGAAATGTCGGCTGCACAATTTCTATGCAGTCACGAACATTAACTGTTTCAGCTTTCGCCACATATACATATATAGACAATACAATTTAACAATAATTGATTGCGCGGGTGGTGGTAAAAATTCTTTAAATCAAGTTTGCGTGCTTGAATTAAACACCAATCCCATTGTATTTAACCAGTCTTCGAAACGAATGTGCATGAGATTATACTTTCCTTTCATGCTGCCTTTGGTTTATCCTTCTGGTCACAACTTAACTAATTTGTTACTAGGTTCGCAACACCTAATACATACTTGCATATATATTAGGTCTTCGCAACAAACAGTATTTAACTGTAATATATTGAATTGAATGATGTCATGCTTACCGCGAAATGTGATAACTGATATCGATCAAGGCCAGAGTGTATGGATTTACTGGAGTAACAGGTGTTCAGAAATTGTTGTAATTCTCAATTTGGGTGAACTTTAGCATAAATTGATATCCATCAGGTTGGTATCATGTACCGACTCGGAAACCATAGTGTTAGTACCATGTACCTTTTCGGTACAATAATGTTGGTATCAGTTACTAACACAATAGCCATAGTGTTAGTATCCTTTACAGACTCGGTATATATATTATATAGTGTGAGTTAGCATTGAAGTCGCATTGTCGTTGACTTTAGATGATGTTAGCTTCACTATTGCAGGTTTACACATTCGTCTAGGTGCCTGCGTCCTAAGCCATCACATTCCTCACCCCCAAATGTATAGTGGTTAAAGGGCTGGCATGCGGCTCTACTGATGATTCATGGTAAATTGCAAAACGAATGTGCATGGTTAAGTTATCTGTCATTGCTTTATCACTTTTGTGTGTATCGGAAGTGAAACTGTCAAATTTGTGTGATTAACTAAGGCTTTACTTTAAATAGCACGTTTTGCGCGACTGAATATCGAAATATCCGTAGTAAGAATGAAGACAGAAGTTACAAGCACCTTATTCCGCAAAAAAGGCCATGTCTAATATCGGTCTCAACAATAATTCAATTTAAAAGCGAACAGATTGCAGCACAGAAAAGATTTAGTTGGCTTGCTTCATGCGTCAGTACGTGTGACTGGCGATTGTTTAGCTATGTTGTTCGACGCCTGGTTAAATACAATGGGATTGGTGCATACTTCAAGTTCGCAAACTTGAGGTAATGAATTTTATTTCCTTTGTTGTCGATCTACTTGGGTAATGCGCGTTTTTCGCATCTTTATTTTTTTCTTTCCTGAACAGCCAGAAGGTTGTCATTGGATATTTGACATTTTCAAAAGTTTTCGTAACTTTTGTTTTGGCGTTAGAATATAACTACATTTGCAGGGGGAACCTAGAATCAGACGTTAAATTAGTGCAAGTATGTATTAGGTTTTGCGAACCTAGTAACAAATTAGTTCAGTTGTGACCAGAAGGATAAACCAAAGGCAGCATGAACGGAAAGTATAATCTCATGCACATTCGTTTCGTGCTTACTGGCGACTCATCAGTAGGAGCCGGTATTACGCCCTTTAACCACTATATATTTGGTAGAAGAATGTGGAATAATAGGACGGTACAATCTCCTAGACGAATGTGTAAACCTGTAATAGTGAAGCTAACATAATCTAAAGTCAACGACAATGCGACTTCAATGCTAACTCACACTATATAATATATATACCGAGTCTGTAAAGGATACTAACACTATGGCTATTGTGTTAGTAACTGATACCTGTTTTGAAATCGATGAGTACCGGATACTAACACTATGGTTTCCGAGTCGGTACATGATACCAACCTGATGGATATAAATTTATGCTAAAGTTCACTCCAAATTGAGAATTACAACAATTTCCGAACACCTGTTACTCCAGTTAAACCATACACTCTGGTCTTCATCGATATCAGTTATCACATTTCGCGGTAAGCATGACATCATTCAATTCAATATATTACAGTTAAATACTGTTGTTGCGAAGAACTAATATATATGCAAGTATGTATTAGGTTTGCGAACCTAGTAATCAAATTGGTTCAGTTGTGACCAGAAGGATAAACCAAAGGCAGCATGAACGGAAAGTATAATCTCATGCACACTCGTTTCGTGCTTACTGGCGACTCATCGGTAGGAGCCGGTATTACGCCCTTTAACCACTATATATTTGGTAGAAGAATGTGGAATAATAGGACGGTACAATTAGGAGATTGTACCGTCAGTGTTTCCATTCTTCTACGAATATATAGTGGTTAAGGCGCAGTACTGATGAGTCGCCAGCTAAGCACAAGCGAAGATGTGCGTAGTGCAAGCCCGTTCCATGCCGCAGCGCAGACTATCAACTTCTGAGGTCACAACTGAACTGAAATTTGACAAGGATTCGCAAAACTAATACATATACTTTTTATATATTCGGTTCTTCGCAACAAACAATGTTAACTGTAATATAATGGGTGAATGATGTCACCCCCACCACGAGAAATGTGATAACTAAATATCGATGAAGGCCAAAGTGTATCAGGACGCTGGAGTAACAGGTGTTCGAAATTGTTGTAATTCTCAATTTGGACATAAATTTATATCCGTCAGGTTATTATCATGTACCGACCAAAACCAAAGTGTTAGTATCGAACCTTCATCGATTTCAAAAAGGTATCAGTTACTAACACAATAGCCGTAAGTCGTACAGTCCTTTTGCGAACTCGGTGTATATTATATAGTGTGGTTAACATTGAAATTGTCGTTGACTTCTGATTATGTTAGCTTCTAATACGATTTACATTCGTCTAAATTATTGTCCAATGTCTTAAAATTACCGATATAATCGTTAAAGGAAGCGTATTTTTCCGTCCCTACTGATAGTCGCCGAGCAAGCGAATGTGCAATGTATAGCAACAATTTAATGCTGCCTTTGGATCATGATCTTTTTGACTTTGAACTAATTGCCACTAGGTTCGCAAAACCTAATACATACTTTGCATATGTTAGTTCTTCGCAACAAACAGTATTTAACTGTAATATGTTAAATTAGTGAGTTCGTGACGAATAACACTAATAGGTTCTCTAGGATGTATCGTCTAAAATTTATTGCATTTTATTTTATTGTTGCACAAATGCCCTTTTTCAGTTCATTAATAATCCACTATGTGTGTGCTTAACTGGGCGTTACAATTCGTGTGTTTGTTGGTCTGTGTGTGTGCTTACTCGAGTCAACACTTTAAGAGAAACCCATTGGTCGCTTGAATATTTGTTTACGGTTGTATGTTTTTGTGCATTTTCGTGTTTTTTTTGTGTCAGTGTGTATTCATTTGCTTTCACAATTTCTAAAATAGATGTGTGACTTATAGGGCTATTGCCAAATGCGGTGTTCGGAAAAATTAAGTAAGTATTTTCAGCTCTTACAGACAATCTGGACAGGATTAGAATGAGATATGTTTCTTCCACTCGACGTGTTAGATTTGGTAATAAGGCAAATTCTTTCAATAATCAATTGTAACTACGGTCAAGTTATTGCTAAATGCATTAGTCCATACACCATAAGTTGTTGGATTTATTGACTTGTGTTTAGGCCATGTTTGGCAATTTATTTTCACCGCAACATTCACTGAGTTTTAGAAAAAAACTGAATAGCAAGGAGGCCAAGTTATATGATGATTTATCCAAGTATTTTGAACTTATACTTTCGAGGTTACAAGACTCGTTCCAACATAGGGATTAAACGTTGTACAGTTGGCAATAAAAAATTGGGATATTGAATATATCAAAAATGCCCACCATGTAATTGGCTGACAAAATCTCTCTCTCCTGTATCTCTATATATATATATATATATATATATATATACTCATATCTCAATACAGCATAATGACAGTGCTTTGATCTATAGCAGAACTAAGAAGGAGAAAAAATGTCATCAAAACGTGCTTTAATTTAGCTTATTTTAACTCGTTTGACTAGAATACAGCATATGTTTGATTGTTTATTGTCTCCCTACGGCTCTGAAATTTTGTGACCGTTATCCTGTGACAAAGATATTTGAATACCAAGCATATACACATGACTCAGTATATATATATATATATATATATATATATATATATATATATATATATATATATATATATATATATATTATAGAGAATGAGTTAACAGCGACAAATTCGCATTATTAGACTTTATCTACCGATGTTAAGCTTCTTCTGCAGGTTCCAACATTAATCTCCGGAGATTGTACCGTACTATTTATCCCACATTCTTCTACCAAATATAGCAAGTGGTTAAATTCAATGACCTGGCTCCTACTGATGAGTCGCCAGTAAGCACAGAGAGCGAATGTGAATGAGATTACATACTTTCAGTTCATTTAACACGGTTTTATCCTTCTCATCTGTTTGAACTGTTTATTTACTAGGTTCGCCACACCTAATACATACTTGCATCGGTGTTGCTCGTTTGCCTGGAGACCAGAATGGTAAATTGTACGCAATGAGTGTCACAACCAGCCCCATTTGGAACGTCAATGAACGGCCGTATGTAGCTAGTCGACACATAAATGAATTTGACGGGCGATACCCCAGTGGTTTGAAAATATTTCCAACAGCATCTTGAAGAATCGACATAAGCTCATACATCTTATATCACCAGATATTCTAGTTAAACGATACATTTAAGGACTAACTGGAGGTCGCCATATGGCACAGACTTCCTCCTTGATTCCCAATTGTCATGAACGACCGCTTTTTATGCGTTTAACTGCAAACCATAACGGATAGACACTTGAGTACACTTAATGACTTATTGCATCTCGACTTACTTTTCTTCCGTTAGAACAACAACTTCAGCGTAAGCGATGTCGTTACGATGAAAGTTGCTGTGGCCTTAGCAAAGTTTGCACTGATAATGTAGTAAAACAGGGTGCGAGCAATAACGCATTCTTGCGGAACGCCAGAATCAATCGCAAAAATGTTCAGAGAGTTCCTTAGTAGTGCAAATACATGCCTGCGAGTCAGTTTTATAGAATTCAAGCAGTCGAAGTAGTGCTGGCCAGAACGCCATAATTTACCATCTGTCACCAAAAACTTACAATTGAGACAGTATAGAAAGCAATAGAGTGGTCTAGGAAAGAAACAATATTGAGTCACTTATACCGTTGACACAACTCGTGTGTGTAGCAGAGGGCATGAATTTAGCTCGCACATCCTGTCTTAAATGGAACCTTTCCTGAGTTGGCCTATTTCGTTTCACTCGCTTGTCGTGAATCAATCTAAGGTTATTAGGAATGACTGTCATTGATAAAAAAACAGAGCAAACTAATCCCACGGTATTTCGTATTGGTGCCAGTGTCAACTTTTTAGTGAATGTGAAACACGTGGGCACTCTTCCAATCATTCTGGATGTCTTCCTTCCTCCAGATTTTGGTAACTATCTTGTGCAAATCATTCAGATCTTTATTCAACCAAACTCGCAAATCAAGAAGGAAAGTCATTTCGGTTGACCCTCATGTGACCAAAAGTCGCCGTCAATTCAACAAAAGCAGGAGTTTTAATTTCCAGCTCGTGAAAATTTAGGTGTGCCACTTCAATACTATCCATGAAATTTGCAATATGTGGTGGATTGATGTGATGTTTGAATTATTTGCCAATTTGCGCCTCAAAAACTGATTTTCTCGTGCAATTCAAATAGATATTTTACTTTTCAACCCTGTTTCCAACTCATTAGCGATAATAATCCAGTGCTATTCTCCATCCATTATTTGGATAGCAGGAAACACCTTGCGAAGCTTAAAAACCATAGAGTGATCGCTTCTCAATTTCCAACCATATGCCACGTTTTTAATAGCAACTGTCTAAATCTAGTTTAAAAGCAAATTCGCGAACTTTATCATGGGTAAGCTACAACGCTGGCGGCATTTGTTGTCATGATCAGAAGCTATTTGATATGCGGACGGCGCAGCTTCTTAGAGGGTCTCAGCAGAAGCATAGAGCGTCCACTAAGAATTGTTCACACAATTTTATATGTCTCCAGTACACAAATCCTCGGACGCCTCATGGACCATAATTTAAGTTTCATTATATCCACCAGAGGTCTGTGATCAGACTCATTAATTCAGTCTGTACAACATTCGTGATGCGAGTCGCGTCCTGGAAAGAAGACTACGAATTTCTGCTTGGCAAAATATGGTCTCCCTGAGTACGATGAACGAATCTTTCGTCGTAGCCATTATTGCACAATTATCATGTAATTACTATAACTGCGGCGGACAAAATTCGAAACAGACAGCGAATGCCTTCGAACCTTGCAACTAATCTGCTACGCCACTGATGCTGCCATTTTGCGGACCCGATTTAGTTGGTGAATTGCATTTCTCATCATATGCAAAATTGACTTTATATCGATAGCACAGATTTAATAATAGCCTGCAAATTTTATGTACATTTTTATCAGTACTCCAAGAAGTATGGTGTCAAACTTATTGTGACAAATGAGAGACTAACCAAAAACTGTATAACCAAAAATTAAACGCATCGACTGCCTTTCGCGAAATAGTAGATTAGTTACAAGATGTTGAAGTGAATGGCACTGGTTCAAATCACGATCTAGCAAATCTGGAATCAATCTGACAGGTGCTCAATCAGAAATAAATTAGTCTAGATGATAAATTGATGTTCCGAAAATAGATATAATAAAATCTTGCCATTATGCATATAATATATATATATATATATATATATATATATATATATATATATATATATATAGAAAAAGAAACCCACGTAATAACAGTATATGTTTATTTTGGATAATGAGTGGTTTATATTGAGATTACACATCTGCAAATTACAATCTTCCAGATGTATAAATTCTGGGTTTACATTTGATTAAATGGATGCGAACTTGTCTGTCTTTCAGTTTTATTTCTATTTCTTGATGTAAGCATATTTCGTGTTAATTTGCGAATGTGTGTATCGGTGCGTGTTTTTGGTGGAAATTTGATATTTGGTTATTAAAGTATTGCATAATTGAGTTTTGTCTGCCTTTTGTTTTTTGTTTTATTGTGGTACAATTGATTTTACCACGTATTTTGGATCGCATTGCTCATAAGTCTTATTTTGTCGCTCGGGTAACGTCTCAGGTTATGCAGAAAATGTACCGTGTAATATTCGAAGGCGACGGATATTATGAATTACACACACACACGTATATATATATATATATATATATATATATATATATATATATATATATATATATATATATATATATATATATTATTTGTTAGTATAAATTACGCAATGTATTTGGTAGCAAAAGCAATTCATCCAGTAGATCGATTTCCTTATTATTGGGAAGTCTCCAATTACTTTCGAGAATTTGCCGCGGATGGGATTCGTACTGGAGCATATTTTCCATGGGATATGAGGCTTTACCACTTCGTCAAACATGCCGCATACTACATACAATTTGAAATTATATATCAAAATATATTTTTGATTAACTTCTCCTTCAAGTGGAATCTCTTAAGATTTCAAGTTTCAATTAACAACGCCCTATCTGTCATTATAAAACAGGTACCACATCATCTTAGGAAGTTTTGTTGAAACAAGTAAACATTCATTTATTACGATAGTGGTGATGAAAATTCATTAAATCAAATTCTCTTTGAGATAAACACGAATGAAACTTGATTTAACCATTCGCACAGCAAAACAAAAGTAATTTCATTCGTACGTTCTGACGCGTTCAGATCTTCTATGGTCACGCATATAGTGTGCTACAGCAGAAAGTTTGTTTCCAGATAGGATGACATTGTTAATCATTTCATCGCTGAACAGATATATTTAACACTTATTGTTAATTTGAAAATGTGTTTTGTTAAGCGAATTCAAACTAATAGTGTTGAAATATTTAAATTATCATACTTATCTTGGAAGCGACAATTTGTAACTATACAACTTGTGAACGTTGAAACCAAAGATAAAAGCCACCTGCCTTTTTTACAGCAAAACAAATCTCCGTTGCCTACATGCGAATCGGAAGTCGACTGTTTAAGTATTTCGCAAAGATCCGGATACTTTTAAAATTTGCATAATATTTTCGTCGTTTCTTTCACGCTGGACAGTAAGGCATCGTTTTTATGTACTTTTAGACAGAGTTAAGTGAAAGTAATTGCATTCTTTAGAAGTTTCACAATAATAAGACGGTACACTTTCAATTTTGACGTCAACGTTGAATGTGTTATCGCGATTATATGAAGTTGTGCTTAGTATATTCATTAGGATAAAACAAAATTGGCATATATTTTATTGCCGCATAAATAAAATTACGTATATTTTACTGATTTCTTTTGGCTTAAGCGGTAATTTATTACATTCATTTCACAAATGAATGAAATTTATTGCTGTGTAGATTGGAAAAAATAGAGATGGATTGTGCTCGTTATTTCCAAATTATTTAATGCATGAAATAACAAATATTTCAACCTTATTTCACATTAGTTAATTTCAAAAACACTGTTCATTATTTATGATCGTATTATCAAGTTAAAATGTTTAATATATATGTAATATATAAATTAAATATTTTTAAGTTATTTACAGGAAAAAATATTGTAAAATTGAAATTATTTCATCTACACAGAGCGGATTATTCACATTCATATATATTATTAATACTGATTACCTAGCGTATGACATCTGTTCTAAATTTTTAAATAAAAATATCATTCAGAGAAATTTCAATCTGAACGCGTATATGAAACGTTATTAAGTTAATTTGACTTGACATGTACAATGGAACTCCTGCTAAAGTTCTTTTACTTAATTCAACCTGATGGCAAAATTCTCTGCTTTCAATTGAATAGGTATGCAGAGCTAATTTACGGCTTGTCTCAACTTGGCCAATTACCACAGCAAAAGTTATCAACGAAGCGTTCTTCCA